>CAUYRH010096101.1:0-21834 GCA_963574655.1 Perodicticus potto | reverse complement strand
GCCTGTGGTCCCAGCTACTTGGGAGGCAGAGGCAGGAGACTCGCTTGAGCCCAGGAATTGGAGGTTGCTGTGAGCTGTGATGCCACAGCACTCTATCCAGGGTGACAGCTTGAGGCTCTGTCTCAAAAAAAAAAAAAAATGATAATGGAGGGAGGTCAAATTGAGGGAAAGTGAATGGTGGGATCACACCTGTGGTGCCTATTGCAAGGGTACAATTCAGATCTATTAAGTATAGAGTATAAATGTCTTGACATAATAATTAAGTAAATGAGATGAGGTATATATTAACCAGTGTGATGTAAGTGTTCCTAATTGTATATGAAATCAGCACATTGTACCCCATAAATGCATTAATGTATGCATGATCTATGTGTTTATGATTTAATTAAAAATACATTTAAAAAATAATAATACCAAAGTAGCCACACATAGCACACAGTCCTGGGCACTCCTCTGTAGGATTTACATATGTTAATTTAGTCTTTTCAGCCATCCTGTGTGTTATATGTTTCTTGGAAGTGAAATAATGGACCATAACACAATCTGTACCAAATTTTTGTAGTGACATCCGTATCATTATCATCATCCCGTTTTTCAGATGATGAAATGAAGGCAGAGACATATTAAGCAATAGGTGGTCAATGGTAGAACTAGGATTTTAAGCCAGGGCGGCTGTCTGTAGAATTCAAATTTTTGGCAAGTCTGCTACTGTTTCTCTGAGCATATACTTGGTAAAACCCCTTTTTTTAAATTTTCAAAATATTAGTTAAGGGGGTACAAGTGTTTTTCTTACACGGATATCTTGCATAATGCTTAACTCAGGGATTTTGTTGTGTGCACTCATCACCAGAATAGTGCAGAGTGGTGTTTGTTGTATCTAGTAGGTAAGTTTTTATCCCACACCTGCCCTCTTAGTTTCTCATGTCCTTTACATCAGTTTGTGCTCACGCCTACCCATCTATTAGCTCACACTTGTTAGTGAGAACATACAGTGCTTGGCTTTCCATTCCTGAGATACTTCACATAGCATAACGGTTTCCAGTTCACATTGTTGCAAATGACATTATTTCATTCATTTCTATGGCTGAGTAGTATTCCATGGTATATAAATATCATATTTTCTTTAACCACTCATGAATTGACGGGCACTTAGGTTGATTCTTCACCTTTGCAATTGCGAATTGTGCTGTGCTGAACATTTAAGCGCAGGTGTCTTTTAGATACAATGGTTTTATTTCCTTTGAGTAAATACCCATCAGCATGACTGCTGGACCACATGGTAGGTCTTAATTCTTTGAGGAATCTGAATACTGTTTTCCATAGAGGTTGTACTAATTTGCAGTCTCCCCAAACATGTATAAGCTTTCCTTTCTCTCTATATCCATGCCAAGTTTCCTCTTTTGAATTAAAGAAGGTTTTAAATAAACTTTATAGTTTAGAATAGTTTTATATTTACAGAAAAATTGCCAAGAGAGTCCACTGAGTTTTCATACATCTCATATACAGTTTCTCATACCCAGATTATTAACATCTAACATTACTATGCTGTATTTGTCACAATTAATTAACTAATTGATACATTATTGTTAACCAAAGCACACGCTTAATTCAAATTCCTTTGCTTTTTAATCTAATTCTCTTCTGCTGTTCCATCTTGATATCTGATCCAGAATACCAGATTGCATTTAATCATGATAACTCTTTCAGCTTTTCTTGGCTATGGCAGTTTCTTACACTTTCTTGGTGTTTTAATGACCTTGACAGTTTTAGGAGTACTGCTTATATGTTTTTGAGAATATCCCCAAATAGGGATTTTTCTGGTAGTTTTCTTATAATTAGACTGAGGTTACATGACCACAGAGGAAGACCATCATAACCATATCATATCATGCTAAGGATAAACACAGTCAAAATGACTCATTGCTGTCAATACTCATTTTGATTATCTGGCTGAGGTAGTGTTTGTCACATATAAGCATTGTCAAACTTGACAAACTTGTCTCTTTTTCACCAGAAAAAAGTTCTAGTTGAATTTCTTCCCTGATTTAAAAATGAGTCCTGGGTTCAAATCCTACAAATTGGACAAGTTACTTAAACTCCACACCTCAAGTCCTTCAGCTGAGGTATAGGGATAATAAAAGCAGCATGATAGTCAAGGGTTTATTTTTAGAAATACAGGAATTAATATTTAAAGCTCTCAGAATAGCAGAAACAGAAAGAATTATTTTTATCATCTTGTGTAATCCTTACAACAATACCGAGAGGTTGCTGTAACCTTTAATATCTGAATTTCAAATTTCAGAGAGGGAGGCGGTGATTAAGCAGTGCTCTAGGTTTTTGCCAATGAAGTTAAATTCCTGTTGTGACCCTGATGATCGGACCTGAACAAGAAACTTAATCACTTTAAGCCTCAGTTTTCTCATCATGCAGTGAGGATAATTATAGTTATCTACTTCCTAGAGCTGCTTTGCAGATTGAGCATTATAATGCACAAAAAACCCTTAGTGCTCTCCCTGGAAAAACATAGTGAAGCCTCAATAAATGTTAACTATTGACTTGTCATTGTTGTCCAATGCACCACAGTTAGGACTGGCCAAGTCACAATTTGAACTCATGTCCCTCTCTAGAGAACGAGGAAGAGCTTTGAGTAAAGACTCAGATTTGAGTACCCTGGTTTTGTGCAGCATGGAGAACCCCATGGTCCTCAGAAACATCCTACCACAGTTCACTGCTCTTCTTTCTCCCCTGGTGCCAGGGTGCCCTAACATATAGTTGCCATCTAGAATTAAACATCAGATGAGGAGTGCTGCCCTCACCCAGCTTCCAGTTATATCCTCGTTACTCAGATCTCAAGAGAGAGTTGGGGTGGCCAACTTATCTCTGCACTTTGCATAGAATCTTACATCTGAAAGGCTGTAAAGATTACCTCGTCCAAACCACTCTCCTCATTCCTGTTATAGACAAGGAGAAGACTCAAATAATTAGGTAAAAAGTCAAGAGCCAATCATAGCAGGACCTCAGGTCTCCCCTCCCTCAGTTAGTTATTTTGCATTATAGGTTCATCGTTCTCTAAAGGACAGGTTTAATAAATATTGAGTTAATGATAATGGTAATAGATTTAATAAATAGTACCATGTATGGGGAACTTTGTGTGTGATAGGGATGAGGTATTCAGAGATGCTGTCGTCATTATCTTGCTTATAAATATCACAACAACATAGGAAATTGAAATGTTATTTCCATTCTGTGGTCAAGGGAACTGAGGTGCAGAAAGATTATGTGACTTGTCTAAGGTCACACAACTAAAGCAGTGGCAGGATTTGAGCCTGTCCATCTGTCTGCCTATGGTGTTAAAGATTTTGAACCCTTTTCTTATGTGCCATGTGATGGTGAGGAGAAGGGATCTAGAGCAATGAACTTGATTCTGAAAAGTCAGTGGTATCCAGATGTGCACATATATGTGTGTATCCAATGCACACACATAAAGATGCTTTCCTGTCCTGGTTGTGCGTACATCTAATGAGAATTTTGGCAAGGTGTTCTGGAATTTCACTTTCCCTGTGAGGTCTAGAAATAGGGACATGTGATTGACAATGACTATATCATTTCATTTGTTCTAATGCATTGAAAATCTACCCCTGGAAATACAGCAGGGAAAATGTGGTGTTGGCTCACTCTTCAGAACAGCTTACATGGGTCTGGACTGCCGATCCACACAGACTCAACTGGGTGTGGTGGGCACTATTGTGGAGGGAACCAAGAACAGGAGAAAAATCCAGTTTGGAGAATAGCAGGGAGTCACTATTGGGTGGAAAGTGGGAACAGAGAGAAAGAGAGATGAGTGGCTCCTATCTTCAGACTGTACTGGGTTCTTTCATTTGGGGCACACCTTCTAAAGAAAGGCACTTGGAGCCCTTCAACCCATGAATGGATTGACAAACTGTGGCATATGTACGCCATGGAGTACTAGTGAGCCATAAAAAGGATGGAGACTTTACATCTTTTGTATTTACCTGGATGGAGTTGAAACATGTTCTTCTTAGTAAAGTGTCACAAGAATAGAAAAGCAAGTAGCCAATGTACTCAACACTAACATGAAACCAATATTTAAACAACTACATGCCCACAGGAAAGAAAAACAGAAGTATATTGTAGTGAGGGGAAGGAGAGAGGAGGGAAACAGGAAAGGTGAGGAGGGAGGGTGATTGGCAAGTTCTCACCTAATGTGCCCAGTGTGAGGGTGTTTAGCACGCCCCCTGGGCGAAGAGCTCAACTACAACTTGAACTTTACCTTAGAAATGAAAACATTATTTTTTGTAACCTAAAAAATTATACCTTCATATAAATCTGCAACTAAAAAAAAAAAGAAATAAAAAAGAAAGGCACTTGGAGTACCCATGGTCCCTTCCTGTTTAACACCTGTAAAAACCAAGGCAAGCAGAGACAACATGGTGATGGAAGCTGAGGCTCCCTGGATCTCATTCTGGGTTTAATCCATTAGATCTTGTTTTCCCCTTGAACATTTCAGAGTGGTTGGAATCTCTTTTTAAGTGGTGTTAGCATGATAGTATTTTTTTTTCTCCTCTCTCAGAGACCGTTCAGACAGCTGCCCTTAACAGCTCTGAACCCAGGAGGCTGAAATTGCAGCAAAAGCAACAGAAACAATTACAGGTCCTTGAGCGTCAGTATTTTGCTTAGTGTGCAGGATTCCAAAGCTGAGGCACATATGGACACACTGATCTACCTACCCATGACTCCTGTATATTTAGAAAAAATTCAGACTGTGTGATCATTCATTCCACTAACAACTGTCTACACATTGGGACCTGAGTTAGAAGCTGTGTACATAGAAACCAATCACTATCTACTTAAAATTCCCACTAGACTGGGAAGTCATATCTAATAAAAAAACCATACACATGAATTCATAGATTGTTGAAGCCTAATATTGTTAAGCAAATGCAATTAGATATTGAAATCAATTAAGTATGTATAAATGAATTATATGATATCTGATATTTCCTTTGATTATTGTATGGGAAGAGAAAGTGGGAGTGTAATTGAAATAAGACTTATCCTGAATGGCTAATTATTCAGGGTGGGTAATGGAAATATCTATTTTTGTACAAGTTAAAAATTTTTCCATAAATTATTGAATTGAGGAGGCAAAGAGCTTTCACCTTCTGGCAGGTTATATATGGACACATATCCATGATGACTTCGGTGATCCTTTTCCATTATGGTTAATAGACTAGATTACCTCTTAGTTTGTTTGGGCAGCTATAACAGAATACCATTGACTGAGTGGCTTATTGACAACAGAAAAGGATTTCTAACGATTCTGGAGGCCGTGAAGTCCAAGGTGGAGGCACCAGCAGGCTGAGTGTCTGGGGTCCTGCTTCCTGGTTCTTAGTCTTCTCATCGCATCAGCACGTGGTGGGCTGGGCGTGAGATCTCTCTTTGGCCTCTTTTATGAGGGCACCAATCCTATTCATGAGGGTTTTTCCTTCCAAAGGCTCCACCTCCTAATATCAATCTATAGAGGTTAGGATTTCACCATATGAATTTTGGGATGATACAAATGTCCAACCTATAGCAAACTCTTAGTGTAAATTCTGACTTCTTTATAGGACCTAGAAGGCTTTCCATCATCTGGCCCCTGACTGTCTAGAGAGCACCTTATTCTTCTGTCTCTCTCCATTCCTCCACCCATCTACCCCACTCCAAATCATCCTTGATTTCCAATCTTAGCTTAAGTGCCACTTCCTCAGGGAAGTCTACCCCATATAGTCTGTTAGACCCATGTTTCATTTTCTTCCCAGTTTGTATGAATGTATATCTTTGTATAACCAATTCATGCATCCTTCCAATTAGCCTAAAAATTCCATGACTTACACTACCTTATCTTCAGTGTCTAGCACCAAGTATTCACTCAGTGAATACGTACGCAGTGAATTAATCTCTGCTAACCCTACAGACAATGTCTACAAACACTGGACTCAGTTATGGTCCATTGTAAACAGGAACATAGGAAAGGAAAATGAGTACTGTCTATTCTCCCTATCTGGTACATAAAATTTTGCAGTGGGGATTTTTGATACATAGGAGCAGGTATGGAGGAGCCTATCAGACTCAGAGAAGGAGGTAAGAGGGCTCATGTTTCAAGGGAAGCATTTACACAGCAGCTTCAGCTCTTGGTCAAGTTCTTTCCGCCCACCACTTCCCTTCATCCTCCTTAGCTGAATGCCAGGTGCTTACTTGGACATGTCAGGAAGGGGAAGTGGAACTCAGAAAAGATTTAGGAAGGTATTGCACTTTGCAATCTCTCTTTACTTGAGTCAGCCTTGGGCTGGAACTTTTCTTGGCCCCCCTGGTGTAAGGTTTATGAGACATGGTCAGTGGTATCATCAAAGATGCTTTGTCTTAATTTATATTATCTTGTGACTCCAGGAGCCAAGTCTTCAAGGAAAGGAGGGTCTTAGGATTATAACATGGTCAATTAATAGAAGCTCTGCTTACATAGTGAGAAAGTGCCTTTGGATTCAGACAGCCCCATGGTGCAATTCTAGTCCCCCCACCTACTCGCTGAATGAATTTGGACAAGCCACATAACCTCTCCCTGTCTCAGTTCCATGAACTGTGAAGTTACAATATCTTTACAATGTAGAATTTGCAAGAATTTACAATATTGGCACATTTCCTGATTATACAAAAGTGCTCAAAAGTGATGTTATTAAAATTATAGTATCAAAATACTATGTTGAAGAAATGCTAATTTCCATGTTACCAAGGAAACCGAGGATGACATTTATAGATCAGGTGGTATTTGATCTGTATTTGAAATGCCACCAACAATAACAATAATAAAACAATAGCAGCTACCAGTCATATTATATGTCATGCTCCGTGGTGTGAACCACGTTTTAGGTATGTTTTTGGCTCAGTTGAACCTCACTAGTTGCTGTTCTCCATATTTTACAAATGGAGGAAATGAAACTCAGAGAGGTTGAATGACTTTCCCAAGGCCCCTCAGCTAATGGGTGAAGCCAGGATTAACGCTTCGTTCTGTTTGACTTCAAAAGGCAATCTCTTACCCATTAAACTACTCAACCTCTCCCGAAGTTATGACTGAGACTTCTAAGATAAATTGAAAGAAAGGGGGTTGGCACAATATGTTCTAAGGGGAAAATCTTGTATATCTCTATTTATGTATTCAGGATTTTAGATTTGGTCATTTTCCCATGACAGACAGAAAATTCCAAGAAGGCAGGAGGCATCCTGCTTTATCTGTGATTGTTTTCCCAGGCTGGTTACCGGCACATAGTAGGTCTTCAAAAATTTTATGTTGAATGAGTGAAGAATTAAATGGGCTCAATATTTTCCCCAACCTGTGTTACATATCATAGCATGGGTAGATGAACATGTTTGACCAAATTACACTACTGACTTTCTTGTCTCACAAAAGAAGGTATCTGTGAAGCTGGACGATTTTTTAAAATTAAATCATAACTGTGTACATTGATGCATTTGTGGGGTTCAGTGTACTGATTTGATGTGCAACGTGAAATGCTTACATTGAACTAAGTGACACATTCATCACAATTATACTCTTAGTAGTTTTGAAAATTAGCCACACAGGTGTTTCTTTACAGCCACCAAAAACTTTCCAGCCCAAATGATGCCGTAGTCTTAGGGAGCACTGATTCTCTTCTTTCTCCCCACTCTTACCACCTCCTTTGGTGACCAGCATGTCTGAATTCTCTTTAAATGCCTCAGATTCATTTCTGGTTACAGGAGGAGAGGTGAGCGGGTCATGTCAACACAGACAAGCCTGGACTTGGCACTTGGTTTTTCAGACGAAGTGTTTTCCTTGAGGCTGGTGTTACAAATAAAGTGCTGACCTGGGGTGTCAAGCAATTGTGCACAGAAGCAGGAGGAGAAAGGAGAGAGAGATGTGGGAGCAGCTTTCCCCCGGCATGTACGTGAATAGTGCCAATAAGTTGTCAAATAAAATTAAAGTTCAAAACATACAGCCTTCAATTTGATTTCACTAAGATGCCGACTGCTGCTCGGAGGGAATACAATCGATTCTGTTTTGACAGGTCTTGATGTACGCTAAGCAGGAGCAGTCTCCGCTCTGTGCCAGATTAACAAAAGTTCGCCTTAATTTGCAACTTAAATAGAACCATCTCGGAGGGTGGAAATGATGCTTCTCCGTCCTCACCTGCTCTGCTCCCATCCTGTTGTCTCATCCCCCAGTCCTCGTCTCCTTTTTACTCTTCATTTTCCTCTCCCTTTTCCCTCTATTTAATGTTTTAAAAAATCGTTTCTTCTTTTCATTTTCTCTCCTTTATACATTAAAAAAAAAAAAAGTATAGCATTCCTCCTATGTGCCAAGCACAGTGCTTTTGCTTTTTGTGCATTGCCTTGTTTAATTTCCAGGATCCTTATGAAGTGGGAGGAAATGAGCCTGTTTTACAGAAGAGAAGGCAGACATTCTTAGCCATCTGGAGCTTGCCTAGAATTACACAGCTGGCAGGTGGCAGAGTTGGGGAATCAAACCCAGACCTTTCTGATTCTAAAAGTCCGTGCTCTATCCATGACATCAGTGGTCCTGAACTCTGGAAGAACGTCAGAACTACCTAGGGGGCTGTAAAAGTGTCAGAGCTTGGGCACCACCCCCAGGCATGCATTTTTAATTCCTCTGTGTAGGGGAGGGGCTGGGACAGGGAGCTGCCCGCTACTCTGTTTTCGCTTTATGTCCCTTTCTCTTGGTCCAGACGCAGATGCGTAGGTTCAGGTATGTAGCAGAAAGGCCCTTAGAACAGAAAGAGTCCTTCTCCTGCACCTCCTGTAGGGAAGGACTTCACTCCCAAGAAGTCACTGGTGCAAGGAAGCACAGATGTCTCTTTGTGTTTGTGACGCAGGTGGGCAAGTGGGAGAACCACACCCTCAGCCTGCGGCACGCCGTGTGGCCCAGATACAAGTCCTTTTCTGACTGTGAGCCGGACGACAACCATCTGAGCATTGTCACCCTGGAAGAGGCCCCGTTTGTCATCGTGGAAGACATAGACCCTCTGACTGAGACCTGTGTGCGGAACACGGTGCCATGTCGGAAGTTCGTCAAAATCAAGTGAGTGCCAGGGATGCTGAATGTGCCCTGTCCCTCCACATAGCACGTATCACTGATAATAAAGATGTCCGTGATTTAATAATACAATGTAATATAAGATAGACTCCATTATCATGTCCGTAACATAATCATTGATTTAAAAAAGACTTCAATAAATGTCTGCACCAAGTTTGCATTCACTTTGACAGAAATGTCAGGTGGGTAGATTTGCTTTTGTAAATAATGTGATAAAACTGACTTATGGGAAGATTAAGAAGCATGTTCAAAGCCACCCGGCTAGGAAATGGAACTGGTGAGCCGCAAACACTGGTCTCGCTGACTCCACACTTGTATTTTTAATCCTTATGCTGAATCAACCATCACTTTCAGTCTTTGTAAAAGTAATTATTTCTTTTCTACTTCTCTGCCTACCCCGCCCACCTCTCCCTTTCCAGCACATTCCTCTTCCTTTCATCTAGTTTATATTCCCCAGATAGACATTTTTCACGCATTTTAGCAACTTCTCTCCGTTGGGGTGGAACACACACTCCTTACCTGGGACCTTGCGACGAGGTTCAGGTGGACACTGAACTTCTGGCAGTTTCCCGGTTCACTGATAGCGGGTGGCTTCCTGCATGTCGTTTCCCTTTTGCTGTGATTGAGAAAGAAGCTGACATTGTGGGTTAAGGGACTTCCTTTATCCGCAAACAATTTGGGGACATAGAAATCTCCATGGCTAAGGAGAACCTGATCCAGCTCCATCCATGTAATATTCATTATTCTTAATAATGTCACTAGTTCTATCAATGAAAATCCATTTTCTCTTCTTGAATGCTTATTAGAATACGTTGGTGGTTTACTGAGATACCCATAATAGCATGACTTATACACACCTCTGGAGTGTGGCCCATCAGGTAGAATGCTCGCTGATTACAGCTAAAAATTAAACTTAAATTTCCATAAACACAATGTTGCATTGATTATGCTGAACTACATCAAAGTAAATCACCCTTGTAATATATTTCTTATTTCTAGTTCGGCTTGCACGTTTTGGGGGAGGCTCCCTGTTCTTCCATTGAACTCTGCTTCTATTTTTGAAAAGATAATTTTCATTCATTAATAGACTTTTGGTTTTGTTTATGAAAAACAAATATTGGGTACACTGTTATGTGTGTAATAGTACACTCACAGTTATAAAAGTCAGATCACTTGGGTAACAATAACCACATCCGTTAAGTGCTTACTATAGTACTGAGGACTTTATTAGGCACTGTAGAAGTATTGTTTAGCTTAATCCTCACAGCAATCCAATGATGTGATCAAGGTCACATGGTAAATGGCAGCAACATTATTCAAACTCTGGTTGGAAATTCCAAGGCTTTTGCTTTTAATCAATCCCCTCTACTGCTCTAATGGGGTTATTTTAAAACACATGCTGTTTCTTGAAGACAGTACATCATTTACCCTTAACAGTTAACACTTTAACAAATGTTCAGGAACAGCTAACTATAAAAAGATGAGGTATTATGTGCCTTTTGGTGTGGCTGTAGAAGAAAATACATGAAGACAGAGAGCAAGAGATGGTGTGTGTGTGTGTCTGTGTGTATGTGCGTGCACGCGTGCATGCTTCCCTCTACTTCTGAACAATTGTTTTTTGCTTATAAGATATTTATGAGACAATTATAACATATTTGAAATACATTCTATGAACCAGAGTAAGCATGGTCTTGGCTAGGACTGCTTCACAATTTAACTTAACAACCCAGAAACCTTTCGTATGACTAAAGAACTGTTTTCTCCTCCTTTGGTTAAAAACTCTTAAGACTCAAAATATGTATAAAACTATATTCCCACTGAAACCCATGGAATATATATTCTAGGGATTTGTCATATTGTTTGAAGATGAATCTCGTGTTAATGAGAGTATTTTTGCAATAATGCATCTTTTAATAAAATGGTTTCAAATATGATTGAATTCTCAAGAGATTAAAACATGTATAAAAACACAGAGCTTTCTCAGATCTTTAAGCTTATGTTTTGTAAACAAAGAAAAAGACTAAACAGATACTTATTTCTTTTTCTTCTTCTTCTTCTTTTTTTTTTTGCAGTTTTTGGCTGGGGCTGGGTTTGAACCCACCACCTCCAGCATATGGGGCTGGCGCCCTCCTCCTTTGAGCCACAGGAGCCACCCCAGATACTTATTTCTTGATTACATAAAATCTGCTAAAGCCTAGGGAGAATGACTCCCTGCAGGCATTCAGAGACCCAGAGTGATGGAGTTCTTCACTTTCAACACGGAACTTTCAAAGTTACCTGGGGTATTGAAATCCAGCTGAAAGTTGGAAGAAGAGAGAAAACTCAGGATCACATAGGAGGTTTACATGGGTCATGCTTCATAGTGGGGTATATCTTTTCTATCTCCATTTTATCAGCCACAACTGATCTGCTTAGCTCTATTTAGATACAAGAGACATCGGGAAATATAGTCTCCTTTTGGACAGAATCTTCAAAACAAAATCTCTAAATTAAATGTAAACAGAAGCATTTGTATTAAAGAACATTGGCCCCAGTGAAATCACATACTCTGATGAATAAATTGAGAGAAATAATATGCATAAAAACCAAGGCTGAAAGTGGTATAAAATCCCTCCTGATATTTTACTTCCATATGGGTGGAATTAATATGCAAGGAGAGGAGATATTTTCTGCAATTAAAATGCAAGAAGACCCATTCACTAATAGATGCACTTAAAATGTTATTAAAATTTTAGCTGTTAGAGGAAAAATGATTCATTATCTTTGAATAATATTCTGTTTTAGAATAACTCCAGGATAAACTATATTATGTATAAATTAAAAGTATGTACCTTTGAGTCAGCCAATCTATAACTAATGTTTCTGTATAGGAATATATGAAAACATTTATTAAGGGAAAATTTCCAAGTGTACTCAAAATACAATGGCCATAAAAATCTATACTTCGGGAAAGATTCTGAGAGTTACTATAAACTTTTCTGAAGTTATCAGGAAAATAGCACAACAAAGGCTTACGATACACAGATGATCACAATGAAGGATACTGAACACAAGGCCTAAAACATCATCCTCATCTTAGACTAACATGGCACTACTGTCCTTGGACCGTCTAGCTCTGCTGCTCTTATTGAAGACAATACCCTAAGCTAAAACCGTTATTTCACCAGTTTTGAAAATAGAAATGTTGTGAGAAATACTTCTACATTTCCTTATTTTTTCTCTTGTTGTATTGAGTGACTCATACATATTTATACTTCCAGGTTGTGGTTTATAAACATGTGTGTGTGTATACCCTTGCTTGTGTGCCCATCCAATCCTCCCAGACTGTGTCTGTGTGGCAGTCTAAGCTGCTGGACAAAATCGTGTCCCTCTAACTTGACTCTTCAGGACTGAAATTGCCAGATGCTCAGAAGAAACATCTGTTCCTGAAGGCCACTGGAGACAACAATGAAAGAAAAATAGAATAATTTAACAAGACAAAGTAAATCCAACAAATGTGCAAATATAGATCACATATTCTGTTTCGAACACGCTGGAACATAAGGGGAAATAATGGAACAGTGACAATGTCTTCTGTGCCTTAGAGCTCTATTTCTGTTTTAAGGGCTTTAGTCCTAATTTAGTCCCTGCTTCCCTATACAGGACCACAGAGATAAAATCAGCTACCCCTACTCTTGGTCATAATAATGATGAGGTCACTTGTACTTGGGGCCAACTGAAGCCAGTGCAGAAGGGTCAATGTCAGCAGAGGCCACAGGCTGCATCACAAGGACTGGCACAAGCACAATGGCTGAGACTGGTGAAGGAAGCATCACTGAATTAGCAGTTCAGCTTCCATAGTGGAATATTCTGTGGTTGAGCTATTAAGAGCAGAAAGGAAGCAGAGGATCTGAGAAAAGTTAGAAGGTGCAAAACTTCTGAGTTCTGAATGCTTGGCATGGGTATCCTTGGAGGAGTGGTCCAAAGGGCCGTCTGGCTTCGTAGGTGATGCAACTCATTTCTAGCTGACTCCTTGAAGAGTATCCTCAGCAGCCTGGCTTCTGAGTAGCCTGCTGTGCTGAGCGTGCAGCCCTGACTCTGGCCACCTCAGTGAAGTTGTCTTTCTTGTCTACTCGCCCCTTTCTTTCACCTTGGATTCTCCCACTGTCATGCTGGCTGTGCTAATACCAAGGAACGGCAGCAACTCTAGTCCTGTGTATTTTCCTTTTTCAGAACTCTTATCTCAAGGCCAGCAGATTATTGCTCACTATTTTTCTCCCAGCCCTTTCATGCTCCCTTCAGTTTTCCAGGGATTGTAGCAGACCCTTCTTTCTTTTACATATTCGTTTTTCAAAAATCTTAATCCTGGTATCTAAGTATCTACTTTCAGGAGACCTTCAAATCCCCTTTATCATTCCCCCACCTAAAATCCATCCTACTGAAAGGAGTCCTGGTAGCCTGACTTCTGGCTTGATGACACAGAATTCCCAAGATAATTATGAGTGTGGAAAATATCACTCCACTCTACTTCTTCTCTCTTTTCTTTCTCTGTCTTTTCACTTCTACCCACCCTCCGTGTATTAAAATATATGCAGCAGTGTTTCCCTCATTTTTGATCAATGAACACTCTAAAAGTAATACACTAACTTAAATCTTAGTAGTTTTATTTTGTTTCCTGAGAACTGTGTGTTCTTAGGTGAGAAAAATATTTAAATGATAAGCGACAAATGGAATTATCCTGTATCCTCTGTAGAGTCACATAAAGAGAAAGTAAGGATTATTCTGGGTAGTGAAAACACTGTGACTTTTTCAGGGTCTGGACCCAAAATTTGGGATCTATTGATTCCTCTCTTTGAGGGAGTTAACCAGTTGCGCGCCCCAGGTCTCATTTTTTAGATGCTTGTGTTTCTTGGGTAAAGTTCTGGGACAATATCTGTGAAGGAAGGAAGGTCCCACTTAGTTTGACACAAGAGCAGACAAACTGGTTCATCTCTGCATAGCCCAGAGACCGTTCTCCTTGGAACTGTCCCGTTACCTTTCCAGTTGTCATCTGCAGTTATCAAAGTTAAAGGTAAAAGTAAGAGATCTTTCCTCTTGAGATCCAGCAGTGAGGTTTTACGACATGGACTATAAGTTTCCAAACACATGCTGTTGGATTAAAGACCAGATAATTTTGAATTATAGTTATTTGCAGAATCAATCCAAGAAGCAACCTCCCATCTACTTTTACCTGCACCTAAATCCCCTTCAGTAGATTCTTGGAGAAGACCGAGAAGACGAACCACCAGCCTGACTTACAGACACTTAGGAGATGTTGGGGATCCTTATCAAGATCACGAGAGCAGATCTTATTCTGTTTTAAACTTGACTAAAATTGTGCAAGATGCCTCAAATGCAAGATGAGTAATATAGGGTTCTTTGTCTGAAAGGTTATCTACTATGATGCTTCTCAAATTTTACCATTTGCAAGAATCAAAGAAAGGTTATTTAAAATGTGGATTATTGGCCCCCAACCCATATTCTAATTCAGCAGGTTCATGTGGAATTTAGAATTTCACATTTTTAAGAAAAATAACTAGAATCACCCTCTGAGAACTACTAATCTAACAGGAGGGGCTTTAAAAAAAAACAGATGAGAAATGATAATAAATAGGGGAAAAGTAAAATAGTTATTTTACCCCAATATTGCCAGCAATTACACCAGGCCAGAGAATGCCGTTTATCTGTTCTGCACACACATGATATACATTCTGCAGCTCAGATCCAGGAGGAGATAATCACACACAATTCATACATTTGTCTTTCTTTGGTGCCCACTGAAGGACGGTGTGCACGTGCGTACTGCTCCTGATCTTATCCCTAATGGGGAACGCATGACTCAGAGCAAGATACAGGCATCACAATGTAGAAAGGTCCTCTAACCAGGTTTATCATTTTCTCTTCTAACTATGATTTTTTACTGACAGAAAAGGAGGCAGTAGCATCTCAGGTATATGTGGTTGCCATAGGGACGGCAGTTGTGATTTACTGTGGAACATTGCTGCAAATAGCAATAAAATAGCAATTCGGCAGAGGTCAGAGGCACAGACTCACTGAAGCTACAATCAAACCAGACAGATGCTCAATCCATTCAGTAAGAATTTTGCCATTGCCATTGCTAGGTAAGTGGAAGAAAGATAAAATCAAGCTAAGTGTTTCTCCTGCCTACATGTCTCCAAATGCCCTGAGGTCCTCTGCCAGAGCGTTCAGGCTTCTGTGCCAGGTCCCTTGGGTAGTAGAAAGGGTTGATGATAGATGAAAATACTATTTTTGTTCCAATGATTCAAAAGTCAATATTCAGAACCACAGAGAGATTCTAAAGTCTGACATCTGATGATCCAACAGAGACATATTCTTCTCAATATATTAAAAATAACCCTGAAATTTTCTGCTTGAGATAACCTGTGAGGCAACTCCTGACTTCCTATATGGTGCAATTTAATTATAGCTTAACAGATGGACATCATGTGAAAAAAATATATGTACGCGTATGTGTATATGTATAGGCACATGCATAGCTATTGATTCTGTTGTTTTAAGTGGAGTAGATTTAGTTAGCAATGGTATTGCCTCTTTCTCTCACCCACCAATGCCTTCTTCCCTTGGAGTGCTGCCCTCTGGAATAAGCACGGACAGTTCTGCTGTCTTCGGGGACAGCATGTTTTCTTCCATCTTCTCCCTCATTTTCAACACAGACGCCTACAATTCTGCTTCTTTTGTCTTAGAAATTGAATTTCTTATATTTTATTTTCCTTTTGTCTTCGACCCTGGTCTTTATCAGCTATCTCAACGCATTTTCTGGTACTGTGTCTGTGTGACTGTGCATGCCAAAAGTTGGCAGCAGGGTGGTGGTGGTGTCTTGAAATGTGCACTTTTGACTATCCCTAAATTTTTAATTTCTCTCTTTAATTAACAAGTATTAAACAGTAGCCAATTTGGTCTCAGCTCCTAAGTGATGGAATGGGGAACACACAAAATAACCCAAGCTATGTCTCTATTCATAACGAATGTAAAGTTTAGTGAGATTCCAGAAGAAGTTATTAACACATGAGGTAATATGGGCTAAATGGGAGAGTAAATGGAGGAGAAAGTGCCACATCACATTTTATAAGAATATTGTTCACTGGTGTTGGAATGACTAGATTAAACCCAGTGCCTTTGAAATGAGGTAGCACTTTACATGCTTCAGAATGTCCACTCATTAAAAAGCTGTCACATCTCACAGGAAAAAGAAGGGCTCCACAAGGAAAATGTTTCATCTTTTGATGGGCTGGAGATGCCATTAGTTTGTACATATCTGTAATTTTCTTTTATCTAAAAAGATAATTATTTTCTCTGGAACTCAAGCAAAGAAAAAGTAATTTGCCCCAATGCTGAAAGTAAAATTAGCTACTTAGACCTTACTGGGAGTCTGTATGTCAGTCTCAAGTGTATTCTATTCTTAGTTAGTATTGTATCTTTTTCTTTCTTTCTTTCTTATTTTTTGCTGCTTTTTTGGCTGGGGCTGGGTTTGAACCCACCACCTCTGGAATATGGGGCTGGCACCCTACTCCTTTGAGCCACAGGCACCGCCCACCATTTCTTTCTTTTTAAAGCACCTTCACATCTATTTATTTGTTTTTAGCATGGGGGGGGTGCAGTATTAAGTTAATTAGTACATGACACCATACTGATTGGTGTACAGCCAATAAGTGCTATCATCACGGGTCTTCCAGAATTTTATTTTATGGTACTGTTTATCTCCTCCATCCCTGGTTTCTGTTACAATTACCTTTCCCACCTTACCCACCTTTCCTTACATTAGCAAGTGTGTTTAAGACATCCTTGTCCTACTACCCAAAGAGATCTTCAGATTTAATGCAATCCCCATCGAAGCACCAGCATCATAGTTTGAAGAACTTGAAAAAATTGTACTTTGTTTCATATGGAAGCCGAAAAAAAAATAGTCAACAAAATTTGAAGAAATAAAAACAGTATCACATTTCCAGATTTTATGTTATATTACAAGTCTATTGTGATCAAAATAGCACAGTACTGGCACATAGAGATATAGATCTATGGAATAAAATAGAGAATCTAGAGATGAACCCCACCATGTATCACCATCTGATCTTTGATAAATCAAACAAAAGCATGCAGTGAGAAAAAGAGTCCCTATTTAATAAATGGTGCTAGGAGAACTGGTTAGTCACATGTAGAAGACTGAAACTGGGCCTGCATCTCTCACCACTGACAAAAGTTGACTCTTTCTGGATATGAGATTTAAATTTAATACATGAAACAATAAAAATTCTAGAAGAGAGTATGGGGAAAATGCTCGACAAAATGGCCTTGGAAAAGACTTTATGTACAAGAACCCCTTGGCAATTGTAACAACACTAAAAAAAATAAATAAATGGGACAGGATCAAGCTAAAAAGTTTCTTCACAGCCAAGGGGACCACAATTAAAACAAACAGACAGCCTTCAGAATGGGAGAAGACATTTGCCTGGTATGAACCTGACAAAGGGCTGATAACTAGAATCTACAGAGAATTCAAATTAATCAACAACAACAGAGCAAATGACCACATTTATAAGTGGGCAAGAGACTTGAAGAGAAACTTCTCTGAAGATGACATGCGAATGGCCAACAAACAGATGAAAAAATGCTCATCATCCCTAATAATCAGAGAAGTGCAAATCAAACCCACTCTGAGATACCACCTAACTCCAGTGAAATTAGGCCATATCACAGGATTCTGAAAGTGAAGATGCTGGCGTGGATGTGGAGACAAGAGAACACTTTTGCACTGTTGGTGGGATTGCAAACTAATACAGCCTCAACAGAAAGAAATATGGAGAATTCTCAAAGAACTAAGTCACCCTTCCATTTGATCCCACAATCTCATTACTAGGTATCTACCAAGAAGAACAAAAATCATCTTATCACAAGGACATTTGCACCAGAATGTTTATTGCAGCTCAATTCACAATTGCCAAGACCTGGAGGCAGCCCAAGTGCCCATCAACCCATGAAGGGATTAACAAACTGAGGTCTATGTGTACTATGGAGTACTATGCAGTCATAAGAAAAAAATGGAGACTTTACATCTTTTGTGCTTACCTGGATGGAGTTGAAACATATTCTTCTTCTTTTCTTTTTCTTCTTTATTAAATCATAGCTGTGTATATTAGTGCACTCATGGGGTACAATGAGCTGTTTTAATATACAATCTGAAATATTTTCATCAAACTAGTTAACATGGCCTTCATGGTATTTTCTTAGTTATTGTGTTGAGACATTTATATTCTGCACTTAGTAAGTTTCACCTGTACCCTTCTAAGATGCCCTGTAGGTGTGATCCCACCAATTACCCTCCCTTGACCCATCCTCCCCCCTCCCATCCCTCCCTTTCCCCTTTCCCCACATTCTTGTGCTATAATTGGGTTATAGCCTTCATATGAAAGCTATAAATTGGTTTCATAGTAGGGTTGAGTACATTGGATACTTTTTCTTCCATTCTTGAGATACTTTACTTAGAAGAATATGTTCCAGCTCCATCCATGTAAACATGAAAGAGGTAAAGTCTCCATCTTTCTTTAAGGCTGTATAATATTCCATGGTACACATGTACCACAATTTATTAATCCATTTGTGGGTTGATGGGTATTTGGGCTTCTTCCATGACTTAGCAATCATGAATTGGGCTGCAATAAACATTCTGATACAAATATCTTTATTATAATGTGATCTTTGGTCTTCTGGATATATACATAGTAGAGGAATTATAGGATTGAATGACAGGCCTACTTTTAGATCTCTAAGTATTCTCCAAACATCTTTCCAAAAGTGTGTTAGTTTGCATTCCCACCAGCAGTGTAGAAGTGCTCCCTTCTCTCCACATCCATGCCAACATCTTTGGTTTTGGGATTTTGTGATGTGGGCTAATCTTGCTGGGGTTCGATGATATCTCAAAGTAGTTTTGATTTGCATTTCTTTGATGATTAAGGATGGTGAATATTTTTTCATGTGTCTGTAGGCTGTGCGCCTGTCTTCTTCAGAGAAGTTTCTCTTCAAGTCCTTTGCCCACCCTGACGTGGGATCACTTGTTCTTTTCTTGCTAATACATTTGAGTTCTTTGTGGATTCTGGTTATTAAACCTTTGTCAGAGGCATAACCTGCAAATATTTTCTCCCATTCTGAGGGCTGTCTGCTTGCTTTACTTAACTGCGTTCTTGGCTGTACAGAAGCTTATTAGTTTGATCAGGTCCCTTTATTCTTCTTAATAAAATGCCTCAAAATTAGGAAAAACTATCCAATGTACTCAATATTAATATTAATACAAAAAACTATAGGCCCACAGTAAAGGAAAACACAAGTATGGTCCAACAAGGGGGAGGGGAGCTAAGGGAGGAGGAAATGAGGGAGGGTGATTGGTGGGATTTCACAGAATGTGCACAACGGAGGGTGTTCAACATGCTCCCTGTGTGAAGACCTCAACTACAATGTTAACTTTGCCTTAGAAATGAAAACAATGTGACCTAAACATTTGTACTTCATATTAATCTGAAATTTAAAAACAATTTTTTTTTAAAGAAAAAGAAGCTGGGAAAGAAGAGAGCAATTACCATCATGAGAGTCCCTGAGGAGCAACTCTAAAGCACCTCACAAGAGTGTGACGCCTTGGGTTCTGTGTAACTCAAAGTCTTTGCTCTTTGCAGGTCAAAGTTCTGATTCTGAATAACTCCACTTAAACCTATGTGCATTTCATCTATCTTTCCACGGAAGGAAAAATGTTTTGTTATAATAAAATTTACTTCTTTCCTCCTTCCCGTTTTTGGGAATGGTGATGGAGTTAACTTTATTCTTCTTTTTTAACTAGCTTCTTCAATCGAAAGCTTAACCTATTTGTTTTCCTCCTTTTTTCTTTTTTTTTTTTATTAACATATTTAAAAAGCATAAATCTCTAAGTATTGCTTTCATTGTATCTTCCAGATTTTTACATATCATCTTTTAGTTAATCCTAGTATTTTCTGGTACCCCTGTTGATTTACTTCCTCTCTAACAAAAGCTTTATTTGGCAGTATACGTTGTAGTTCCCAGATGTGCTTTTCTTTTTTGGTTATTTTTTATAATTGGTTTCTAATTTTATTGCATAACATGGTCTAATTTAATTGCATAACAAAATCTATTATGCATAAGAACTGATTATGTATCAGAAAACATTATCTGTATGATAGTGTTGCTTTGGACAGTCTTGATGCTTTCTTTGTGGTTATTACATGGTCAAGTTTTATAGCTGTTCAATGTGAGCATGAAGAAATATGTATGAATTATGTACATATACATGTATATACATGTGTAAATACATACATGTGGGCACCATTATGGATTTATGGTATAGAGCTCATGTTACAGAGATTTTAAATGACTTTGCTTATTATTGGCTCTATGATCTAGTTTCTGAGGGGAGTGGTTATAATCTACAATTCTTATTTTTGTTTTCCAATTTTAGATAGTTAAAAGATCAAAATATTCTACAAGGCCATACCTTACAAAGTCCCCTGCCCTATATCACTATACCACTGCCCCAATTTTCTCCTTCTCAGAAGCAAGCCATTGTCACTTTTTGATTATTTCTTTGGTAAATGTTTTTTGAATTAGTGTGTGTTTGTATATGTGTGTATGTATTTATACACATATGATTTATATATATAAATAATTTCATATAGAAAATTATAGGTAATTTTATATACCTGTGAACTTCCTATGATGACAGACGAAGATTTATTCTTGTACCTACTCCTTTCTCCCTTCTTCTGCCCTCCTTTCATCACACAATACTGCTATGTCATCCACAGCTGAGCTCCATAGAATGTTGGGGTTATATATCTTTTATTATGTTGGTTGTATTTGATAATTGCCTCATGTTCTCACTAGCTCTTTATAGAAAATGTAAAACTCCTTCATACAATCAAATGTGTTGGATAATGTCATATTTTTTCTTACTAATTTGGGATTGACCATGCTCTGGGCCTGGTGCACACGGACAGTATTTTTTTAAACCAGCTTCCTAGGGATTCCCTTACCTCTTGTTTCCTGTAAAGCTGCTATTTCCTGTTTCTCTTGATTTTCTTTTTATTTCTGATTTACTCCCTTATTCTGTGGGGCACATCTTCTAGCAGGTTCTTGACAATTAGTCTGTAGAAGGAGGATTTGTGAGCCTCTGCTTAGCAGAAAGTATCTTACTTTTTTGATTGATAGATTTCAAGGTATATAATTCTACCTTTGAAATCATTTCCCCTTAGAATGCTGAAAGTATGTCTTTATTATCTTTTGGCTTCCAGTGTATTAAAACGTCCTTCTTGAGCTGTTTCACCTCCTCCACACTAAAATGGGAAGGAGGATGAAGAAACACGAAGAGATAGACCTGTACCCTTGCACCTGTGCCCCCATTGGTATCTTCTGTGCCATATAGGATCCACACAACTTTGGCCAGATCCAACTATTTCTCTGTCACCTGAGCCACGTACATAGGCACATTTTCTGCCTCACCATCTTGCAGAATGCTCCAAGTCAAGCCAGTGTCAGTGGAGATAAGAAAATACTAAGAAAATGCCGTGAAGGCTATGTTAACCAGTTTGATGAAAATATTTCAAATTGTATATAAAATCAGCACATTGTAC
>CAUYRH010096100.1:0-16755 GCA_963574655.1 Perodicticus potto | reverse complement strand
GGCGCCTGTAGTCCCAGCTATTTGGGAGGTGGAGGCAAGAGACTCGCTTGAGCCCAGGAATTAGAGGTTGCTGTGAGCTGTGATGCCACAGCACTCTACCCAGAGTGACAGCTTGAGGCTCTGTCTCAAAAAAAAAAAAAATATTCTTACACTTAAAATCTTTTGATCTGTGGCTAAGACATTTGCCATAATTTTCACAGTTGCAGAATTTCGCTACAGTATGAAGTCTCTTATGTTTAGACAGTCTTGAGCAAGATTTGAAGACTTAGCTACCTTCTTTACATGCATACGGTTTTTCTCCAATATGGATTATCTTATGTTCAGGAATATGTGAGCAGAGGTAATAGGTTTTCCCATACTTTTCACATTTAAAAGTTTTTCCTACAGTATATATTGTCTTATGTCTATTTAGATTTGAAAATTGTCTGAAGACTTTCAAACATTTTCTACATTGGAAAATTTTGCTATGGGTATCTGTTAAACACTGGTCATGTCTACTGGAACATCCTTTCTGCTGCTTACACTCATTCACACTTTCCCAGTCTTTCTTTAAGTTAAAATTTTCTGGGAGACACCTTTGATATCATCTCAGGATTGTCTCTAGGAATAAAATATTTGTGCCCAGCTCTTTCAAATAGTCTTGGGTAGAATAATTGTATATAGCTGAAAGAAATTTAAACAATAACAATTTTAGCCACTGACTTTTTATCAGGATTGATATCATATACATAACACATTTTATCTGCAAATCATGTCAGGAACATTAGAAACAGGTACACAGGCATTAATTATCTTCAAGATAAAGATGTGTTCCATGTATACTCTGTGTTTATGGGAATTCTAAAAACCAGGTAAGAATTTGCAACATAGCAGTTGAGAAATAGTTATAGAGCCAACATAGAGGCTGAATGGGTCGGCCCATGTTTATAATACCAGAACTCTGGGAGATTGAGGTGAATGCATCACTTGATCACATGTCTTTGAGACCAACTTAAGCCAGACGAACACACCAGACTAGGTGTGGTGGCTCATGAGTGAAATCTTAGCATTCTGGGAGTCCAAGGCAGGTAGATTCCTGGAGCACAGGAGTTCAAGACCAACCTGAGCAACAGTGAGGCCCTGTCTCTAAAAATAGCCAGACATTGAGGTGGGCACCTGTAATCCCATCTGCTTGGGATGCTGAGACAAGAGAATCACTTGAGGCCAGGAGTTTGATGTTTATGTGAGCTGTGGTACCACAGCACTCTACCAAGGGTGACAAAGTGAGACTCTGTCTCAAAGGAAACAAAAGGAAAAGAGTAAGACCCCATATCCATCACAAATACTAAAATTAGTTGGGCATGGTGGCACATGCCTGTAGTCCCAGCAATTTATGAGGCCAAGACAAAAAGATCTCTTCAGCCCAGGAGACTAAGGAAGTTGTGAGCTATGACAACACCACTGACAAAACACTATACCAAGTGTGACAGAAACTCTTTTCCAAATACATAAATAAATAAATAAATTTGTGTATTATATATATATGTATACATATATATATCCTTTTACATGTGTGCATGCACACACACATATAAAAAGGAAAGGAAAAAATTAGTAAATATACATATATGTAGAAGTAAGTATATGTAAATTAGTAAATATATATATGTATAACATATATAAAAAGAAAAGGAAAAAAATTAGTAAATAATAATAAAATGAGCAAAATAGAATGAAAAGGGAAGTTTGTCATATTTCCATGGCACAGACTTTACCCTGTCTGAAGACTTATGTTTGAATGCTTCATAAAGTCCCATAATTCTGTCAGTGAACATTCTGCTTTCTCTCTCTTTTCTGCGTCTTCAACTATCTGAGTTATCTCAAGAGCTTTGTCCTCTGTAATAGGTCAACAGCCCCCCAAAAGACCTGAGTCTGTCTCAGCCTGTCTCGGACTTGGTCCCCAGCATGCTCCCTCCCCTTGGGTGAACTCTGAGAACAGGTTTGAGAACAAAGAAACCTCTCTGAGTTCTCTTAAACAATGGTGAAAGCTTACTTAAGCAAAGTTTCCCAAGCCACTGAGCTTTCCAAGCTGTCCCCGTGCCAACTGCCAAACAGCAATCCCCAGAGCCAACCACCATATTGTAACCCTGCCCCGAGCTAACCATCACATTCTGCTACTGTTTTTGCTTGGCTTGCCACATAGCAATGAAAAAGGGTACAAAAGGCTGTTTTTCTCTTGGGGGCCCAGTCGTTGGAGTGACAGTCCGCTGCGCAGGTGTAATAAATCACCATCTGATTTTATGCCTGAAGTGGGGTCCTAGTTTTTTCTTATAGGTGGCAACAATTACAACATTTTGGAGGCCCCAGTGAGATTGCCACCCCTGGGCCCCCACCTAGGCCCTCTGCTGCCTGATGGCTTTGCCCTCAGACGTGTGGAGCCAGGGCATAGGTCTCCAAACCTTCCGAATTGGTGATTAATCAGTGACACCCAGGTGAGTTTGTAACATCAGTCTGTTCTCTAGAGATTTTGGGGAGGGACCATCCACCCCATTAAGCCTGCTCTATACTTTCATCTGAGGGCTGCAGTCGTCTAGTGTATGAGTGATAAGGAAAGGTCAGACGTGGCATTAACTTTCCCTCCTAGGCCCCCACAGGATGCTTTGGTGAGTCTCTGGTCTGTCTCAAGTGGTCTGTCTCAAGTTTGTACTCACAGGGGTGAGTCTCTGGTCTGTCTTTGGTCTTGTTTGTCTGTCTCTGACTCACTGGGGTGAGTGAGTCAGTCTTTGGTATGTCTCTGGTCTGGTTTGGTCTGTCTCTGACTCACAGGAGTGAGTGAGTCAGTCTCCAGTCTGGTTTTGTTTGTCTCTGACTCACAAGGGTGAGTGAGTCAGTCTCTGGTGTGGTGTTGTTTGTCTCTGACTCACAGGGGTGAGTGAGTCAGTCTTTGGTCTGTCTCAGGTCTGGTTTTGTCCATCTGTGACTCACAGGGGTGAGTGAGTCAGTCTCTGGTCTGTCTCTGATCTGGTTTTGTTTGTCTCTTACTCACAGGGGTGAGTGAGTCTCTGGTTTGGTTTTTCTTTTTAGGACTCACAGAGAGTGGGTCTTTGTTTGGTCTGTTTTTTTCTCCCCTTTGGACTCACACAGGTCTTTTCCATGTCAGTAAGATTGTGTGAAACCTGTCAGTCTTTTTTGTGCCCAGTATGTCAGTTCCAGTACTTCATCCAGGGTCTCATTAAGGACTGGACAAGACCCCGATCCACTGCCCCTGAACATTTGCTTGAGTGGATCGTGGATCAGTTCTTACAGGGAACTCATTCCGATTTCGATCTGGAAGAGCTCTCTGTGTTTTCCTACCTTTCTTATACTGGTAAATTGATCATTGCTGCCTCTAAACCCACTCACCCATGTGTCCAATATCCCTTACTGCCTGGTGCGCTTTTGATTTGGCAGTAGTTGGGTTTGAGTATTCTCTTAGGGGGAATTGGACTTGGCAGCATGGCCCACTTGGACTGGTCCTTCAGGGAACTCACAGCCCTAACCTGCTTTTATCTCCTCTTTGCAATCTCATTTATCCTTTTGTTCTCTTTTGAGGAGTTTCCTTATCCAAACAACTCCTCTGTGCCCCTTTAAATACTCTTTCACTCCACCTTTTTAGATACATGCCCCTCCCCTCTATTCAGCTTCCTTTGTTTGCCTCTTTAGGGGGGCGAGTTGCCTCCCATATACAGGACCCTTTTAGCCAGATTGGTTCCCTCCACCACCTGCTTTTTTTTGCCAGGATACCATTAGGTGCTGTTATTGCCACCAAGGGAACTTGGAGGAACAGTGTGCTATGGAAAGAGGTGGATATCTGTGGCATGTACCTGGCTGTCAGACGGTCAGGTGGCACCAGCTTCAGTGGAATTCTTGGACAGATTGCTCATCCACACTGATCCCTTGATGGGTTCAGAACTCCCACCCCATTGATTTTTTAGTTCATTTGTTCTGCCACTCCACTCCTCTTATCCTCCGTGGGAGTGTGTCTTTATATTTGGGCATTTTTGCTCTTCTCCAGGCACACTAAAATGCCCCTCATTTGAGTCCTTTAATCCCTGGGTGGGTAATCCCAGGAGTCCTGGTGCCACCCCGCCTTCAGTCCCAACTTGACTACTGGAGGTTGCGGCTGGATCTCACACATGACTATCCGCCTGGGCTGTCAGGACTTCCCCAAACCTGGTATCAAAGTTTAAATCTAGGAGTAGAAACTTGGCAGGATTTGGCTGTCTTAGCCCTTCTGTGACCCCTTGTGGACAAAGTTTGGATTTTTCTGGATCGTGCCAGAAGCATTGGTCAGGGAACATCCACCCCACTGACTCCCTTAGAATGTCTCCTTAACAACTTTCCTGATTTCAGCTGCCATGCCGGAGGATATGGCAAAAAGGTAAAACCTGGCACCTTGTGCACTCTCTGTGAATTAGAGTGGCCATCCTTTAGAACTGGGTGACCTCCTATGGGTACCTTTAATCTCTCTGCTCTTTCCAGCATTCGAAAGATCGTTTAAGGTCATCCTGGCCACCCAGACCAGATTCCCTACATTGATGTCTGGATTGACATTCCCTCTGAGGGACATTATATGCTCAGAAATATGCCGATCATTTAACCCCCTCTCTTATCCTTTTTGCCTCTCCATCTGGTTCTAAGATGTTTTGCCCCAAGATAGGGCACCCTAATCCGAAGGAATTAGAGCCCAAAGCCCCTGTGTTGCCCCCTCCACCAGAGGGGCAAGTTCCATTTTGGAACTTCCCTTACAGACCCAATCTTTGTATCAACCCCTGTATGATCCCCAGCCAGAGGCATCAGATCCCCCAGCACTGCAGACCCAAGAGGTTACCAGAGGGTCCCATGGGTTCCCTCACAGACCAGAGGGGACCACATACCAGCCCTCTAGTCCAGAATCAACATCTGTTCAGCAGGGAGTGGGGCCCCCTTCTATGGCAGCCCCCATCCTGTCCCTGCATCAGCTAGCCTCCACTCAGGCTCTAGGGGGACAGCTGTTCATGGTATACGTCCCCTTCTCTACCAGTGATCTGTACAATTGGAAAACCCCAAACCCCTCTTTTTCAGAAAAACCACAAGGGCTAATTTCCCTCCTTGAAGCTATCTTTTTCACCCACCAGCCCACTTGGGATGATTGTCAGCAACTCTTGCAGGTCTTGTTTACGTCTGAAGAGTGAGAACGTATCCTGAGAGCAGCCTGAAAAGCAGTTGAAGGGCCAGAGGGGCAGCCTGCCACCGATGCAGCTCTTCTCAATGCCCATTTCCCAAATACTGGACCCTCATGGGACCCCCAACTCAGATGAAGGTAGGAGAGCTCTACTTGAGTACAGCCAGATTCTCATGAAAGTCCTCCAAATGGCTGCCAGGAGGCTGACCAATCTGTCTAAGGTTAGTGAAGTCATTAAGCGTTCCAATGAAAGCCCCATGGTTTTCTTAGAAAGGCTGTTAGAAGCCTATAGAACTTACACTCCTATTGATCTGGAGACCCCTGACAACTGTCGGGTCATGAACGTGGCCTTTGTTGCATAGTCGGCCCCTGACATTGGGAAGAAATTGTAGAAACTGGAAGGTTTTGAGGGAAAAAATCTCAGTGAATTGGTGGAAATAGCTCTGCCCTCAAAAGGCAGCCAAGTCACAGAGGCCTAAAATCTTCATCCAGGAAGCCATGGACTGAGGGTGTCAGGGCTTCTATCCCTTAGGCCCCCAGGAGCCCATAATAACCCTAAAGATTGGGGGCCAACCCATAGATTTCCTGGTAGACATGGGTGCTACTTTTTCAGTTTTAAAATCACCCCAAAGACCTATTTTGAAAAAAAAAGCAATGATTGTGGGCACTACCGGGGAGCCCCAGGCCATCCCTTGGACCCAGGCCCACATAACTGACCTGGGTAAGGGCACCATCACCCATTCCTTTTTGGTCATGACGGACTGCCCATACCCCCTGATGGTGTGAGACCTGCTGCAAAACTCCGTGCCTCCATCTCCTTTGGACCTGCTGGAGCCATCCTGACGGTACCTGATAGCCCCACCCATATTCTATTTTCTGCCCCTCTTGGGGATGAATACCTGTTCTTCAAAGAACTCAACAAAATCCCTACTCAGGATGAACACCTCCGCACTTGGAGGTCACTAGTCCCACTGGTATGGGCTGAGGACAACCTTCCAGGACTGGCAAGCCACCAACCTCCAGTAATAGTGCAGGTCTCCAGCGGAGCCATTTTGGTCCGGGTCTGCCAATATCCTATATCCCGGGAGGCCAGGATAGGTATTGCAGTACACATCACCTCGCTTTTGGAAGCAGGCATATTAGTCCCTTGCCAATCAACCTGGAACACTCCCCTCCTCCCTGTTAAAAAGCCTGGTACTGAGTGACGCCTGTGGCTCAGTCAGTAAGGCACCGGCCCCATATACCAAGGGTGGTGGGTTCAAACCCAGCCCTGGCCAAACTGCAACAAAAAAATAGCCAGGTATTGTGGTGGGTGCCTGTGTCCCAGCTACTTGGGAGGCTGAGGCAAGAGAATCACCTAAGCCCAGGAGTTGAAGGTTGCTGTGAGCTGTGTGAAGCCACAGCACTCTACTGAGGGCGATCAAGTGAGACTCTCTCTCTACAAAAAAAAGAAAGAAAGAAAGAAAGAAAGGAAGAAAGAAAGAAAGAAAGAAAGAAAGAAAGAAAGAAAGAAAGAAAGAAAGAAAGAAAGAAAGAAGCCTGGTACTAATGACTACCTGTCCAGGACCTAAGTGAAGTGAACACCCGAACAGATACAATCCACCCACCATTCCAAACCCCTACACCTTGCTCAGCCTAATCCCCCCTTCCAGAACTTAGTATTCAGTCCTTGACTTGAAAGATGCCTTTTTCACAATCCCTCTCTCTCCTGTCAGTCAGCCTATCTTTGCCTTTAAATGTGTAGATCCAGAGAGTGGACAAACCAGGCAGTTGACTTGGACTCGCTTGCCCCAGGGCTTCAAAAACTCCCTACTTTATTTGATGAGGCCATGAGCAAAGACCTCCTCCCATTTCAGGATACTCACCAGGAGGTCTCCCTCCTGCAATATGTTGATGACTTCCTGTTAGCTGCTGAAATGGAACCAGAGTGCGAACATGACTCCATTGACCTCCTCAGAGAGCTGGAGAAACTGGGGTACTGCATCTCCTCCAAAAAGGCACAGCTATGCACCATGGTTGCTACCTACCTGGAGTACGAGCTACAGGGAGGCCAATGTGCCCTTTCCAAGAGCCGAGTCAAGGCCATCCTCCACATTCCCCCACCAACTACCAAAAGGCAAGTAGGTGACTTTCTAGGGGCAGTCCGATACTGTCAATTGTGGATTCTAGGTTTTGCAGAAATAGCCAACCCCCTGTACACTAGCACAGGGGGAGGCAATGGGCCTCTCCAGTGGGGCCAGGATGAGCTAAACACTTTAACCAGCTTAAACACACTTTTGTATCCACTCCTGCCCTGGCCCTGCCTGACATTACCAAGCCTTTCCAACTGTTCATAGCCAAGACGAAGGGCATGGCAAAGGGAGTACTAACCCAGACTCTAGGCCCCTGGAAGAGACCTGTCCCCTACCTCTCCAAGCGCCTAGATCCAGTCGTCTCAGGATGGCCTGGGTACATGTGGGTCATCACTGCTATGGCTGAACTGGTCAAAGAAGCAAAGAAGCTGATAGGCCGGGACCTACAGGTGGTTGGGAACCACACTGTAGAGACTCTCCTTTGGAGTCCCCCTGACCAGTGTATCTCCAACTCCTGTGTCACTTAGTACCAGGTATTACTTCTTAATCCACCCCAAGTAACATTCCTCAAAACAGCTATCTTGAACCCAGCCACTCTCCTGCCGGACAATGACCTGACACGGCCCATTCATGACTGCTTGAACATACTGGGTACTCTTTCCTGTCTATGACTGGACTTAAAGAACACAGCCCTCCAGTCCGCCAAACTTGACCTGTTCAAGGACGGCATCCCTGAAGGGAAACGCGTAGCCAGGGCAGCAGTCACCTCTTTTAAGGAGGTCCTCTGGGACCAAGCATTGGGACACGGGACCTCCATTCAGAAAGCAGAACTTACTGCTTTGACACAAGCCTGAAGCTAGCCAGAGGAAAAGCAGCTAACATTTACACAGATAGCCAGTACACATTTGCCACAGCCCATGTCCGTGGGGCCCTGTACAAGGAGAGGGGACTTGTTACTTCTGGGGGAAAGGACATCAAAAACAAGGAAGAAATCCTTGCCCTGCTAGAAGCTATTGTGCTGTAGGACCACCTCGCCATTATCCATTGCCATGGACACCAAGGGACATGCCCTTTGCAAAGGGAAACACACTGGCTGACCAAACGGCAAGAGAGGTTGCCCTAAGACCAGTGGGACCCCTTCATATCCTCCCCATCTTACTGGACTGCCTCCTACCATCCTCACCGGTCTACTCAGAAACAGACAAGGAGGAGAGTAAATGCCAGGACTGCCTAACAGGCCCCCAGAACTGGCTCATATGCCCAGATGGCTGCCCATTTCTCCTGGAAACATTAGGATGGCAACTTATCGACCAGCTACACCAGGGAACTCACCTTGGGGCCTCAAAACTCAGCCAACTCATATCCAAGCATCTGTACATCCCTCATCTCCATAAATGGACTAAGAACGCAGCCTCTAGATGTCTCCCATGCAACAAGGTAAATGCAGTTCGAGTCCCACACCACACGGGGTCATGCCTCCAAGGCACAAATCCAGGACAACATTGGGAGCTTGACTTCACAGAAATCAAATGAGGGTGTTATGGCTATAAATACATTTTAGTTTTAATTGATACCTTCTCAGGATGGCTGGAAGCATTCCCTTGTAAAAAGGAAATGGCCCTAACAGTGGCAAAACACCTTCTCACTGACATTATCCTCTGATTTGGGTTGCCTCTCACCCTGGGGTCCGACAACAGCCCAGCCTTTATTGCCCAGGTCTCTAAACACCTGGTGACTGCATTAAAAATTACTTGGAAGTTACATTGTGCTTACAGGCCCCAAAATTCAGGGCAGGTAGAAAGAATAAATAGAACATTAAAGGAAATCTTAACCAAATTACACAAAGAAACTGGCAGTAACTGAGTAGACTTACTCCCCTTTGCTCTTTTACGGGCCCGATGCACCCCCTACCTCCAAGGACTAACACCATTTAAGATACTGCAATGGTACCTCACCCCCCATAATCCCTAAATTGACTGATAAACTGTTAACCCCTATTCATAACCAGAAACTTTTGAGCTCATTACAGGCCCTGCGGAAACTATGTGTGGACCTCCGAGATGCCATCCAACCAACCTCATCTGTGCCCACTGGTACCCCCTTATTGGAACAACTCCACAACCTCCAACCCGAGCTTGAGCCTGGGTAAAAAAACATAACCCAGAAACCTTAACCCCGTGATAGGAAGGTCCTTACACTGTTATTTTAACTACCCCAAAAGCTATAAAGGTTGGAGGAAAGAAACCATGGCTCCACTATACCCACATAAAGAAAGCCACCGAGGACCACATCCCTTCAACCTAGCGCCTCGAGCCCACCAAAGACCCCCTCAAACTGCAGCTGTTCAGATCTTCCTCCTCATCTTCACCTGGCTGCTCCACATCAGCTGCAGCCAAGGTACTGGCAGAGGCCATAAGCACCAGCTCTTCCCACATGACTGGATCCTCTCCTGTACTGAAAATGGCACCAAGATCGCCCGTACATTCTCAACAAACACCCAGCCAGTCCTCTGGTTTGACCTCTGCGCCCTGCTTGGCCACAGTTTTACCGGCTCCATATTCAGGTACGGAGGAAGGTTCAGAGAAAGGGAAAATTCAGAGTGAGGTTGCACAGGATGTACAGCAGCCTCAAGGGTTCGTGACATAAGCTTCTTACCTGTGTCCTTCTGAAAGAGAATCATGTGGAGGAGCTGAGGATTACTATTGTAGAAGTTGGGGCTGTGAAACAATAACATCATGGTGGGTATATAAAGACCCACACATAGGACTCCGTAGAATTAATCCAGGAATTTGTACTCAGGCTGACAACTGCAACCCCTTAAGGCCATTCATTAAAAATTGGTGGGAGGAACAATGGAAAACAGGCTGCACTTGGGGAATTAGATTTTACGTCTCTGGGCAGGACCCAGGCATGTTGTTTACCATCCAGAAAATCCCCTGGCCACATCCTGTCATCCCAATAGGCCCAAACAGCTTCCTTAATCCACATCCCCCGAAGATTCCCCCTAGAATTTCCCCAAAGGCTCCCCTGCCGGCCTTCATCCCCATTATCCCAATCCAGGCCCCAGCTCCTGTGACCACGCCTAATCCATCATCCCCCATACTATGTTAGACGCTGTGTTGAAATTTGCTAACATAACAAAAGCAAACTTAACTAATGATTGCTGGTTTTGCTTAAACCCAGCCCCAGTATTATGTGGGAGTAGCTACCAATGCAACCCTTGGACCTTTCCCAGTGCAAGCACTAAATGCTTCAGCCCATTATTTAAAAAAAAATAACAGCTTATGTACTTGGGGAGCCACCCCCACCCTAACCTTGGAAGATTTGCAGGGACAAGGATTCTGCATAATATCCCCTGGGTATCTGTTGAACTTATCCCCATATGAAGATGACTGTCTAAACACCATTCTGCTCCCCAATTCCACCTGCCTTACTACTCCTTACTATTTAATGGCTCCAAACGGAACTTGGTTTGCATGCACTACTGGTCTAACACCCTGTTTGAATTATCTGATTTTATATACACCCCAACTCTGTGTCTTTTTTTTTTTTTTTTTTGAGACAGAGCCTCAAGCTGTCACTCTGGATAGAGTGCTGTGACATCATAACTCACAGCAACCTCTGATTCCTGGGCTCAAGCGAATCTCTTGCCTCCGCCTCCCAAGTAGCTGGGACTACAGGTGCCCGCCACAATGCCCGGCCATTTTTTGGTTGCAGTTGTCATTGTTGTTTGGTGGGCCTGGGCTGGATTCGAACCCGCCAGCTCAGGTGTACATGGCTGGCGCCTTAGCCCATTGAGCCACAGGCGCTGAGCCCCAACTCTGTGTCTTAACCTATATTATCCCTCAGGTTTTCATTTATTCTGGAGAAGTGGGGGGCAAAAGTACTTGTTTGGTGTGCCCAGACAGACAAGAGCCCCCATCCTGGTACCCTTACTAGTAGGCATAGGGCTGGCAGGATCCATTGCCATGAGTGCTACAGCCCTAGCAACTGAACCCCTCAGCCCTAGTTTCAGGGCCCTCACAACCTAAATAGATTCAGATCTCTGGAACCTGGAAATATCCATCGCTCATTTAGAGAAATCATTAAACTCACCAGCAGAAGTAGTTCTCCAAAACAGAAGAGGTTTGGATTTACTATTTTTAAAGTAGGGAGGACTTTGTATGGCCCTAGGGGAAACACGTTGCTTTTACACCAACCACTCTGGAGTCATAAGAGACAGTTTAGCCTTGGTTAGAAAAAATCTACATGAGTGAAAGGAACTACAGAAAAAAGACAATTGGTATGAAACATTATTTAACTGGTCCCCATGGCTAACTACTCTCTTATCAGCTATCGCTGGACCACTCCTACTACTTCTAATTGGGGTTACATGTGGCCCCATCATTTTCAACTGCCTCATAGCATTCATACAACAAAGGGTCCAAAGTATAAAATTAATGGTATTGCATACCCATTATCAGCCCCTTCCCAGCAACACAGAAGAATCAAGGATTTTATTCCCAAAAGACCAGTGGGGAATGTAATAGGTCAACAGCCCCCCAAAAGACCCGAGTCTGTCTCAGCCTGTCTTGGGCTTGGTCCCCAGCATGCCCCCCCTCCTTGGGTGAACACCAAGAAAAGGTTTCAGAACAAGGAAGTTCTCCAAGTTCCCTTAAACAATGGTGAAAGCTTACTCAAGAAAAGTTTCCCAAGCTACTGAGCTTTCCAAGCTGTCCCCATGCCAACCACCATGCAGCAACCCCTGAGTTTCCCAAGCTGTGCCTGTGCCAACCACCAAGCAGCAACCCCCAGAGCCAACCATATATTGTAACCCTGCCTGAGCCAATCATCACGTTCTGCTTCTGTTTTTGCTTGGCTTGCCACATAGTAACGAAAGGCTCTCTGCTTTTCTCTTGGGGGCAGCCCACCCTTTGGTGTCACAGTCCCCTGCGCAGGTGTAATAAATCACCATCTGATTTTATGCCTGAAGTGGGGTCTGACTTTTTCCTTATAGGTGGCAACAAGTACAACACCTCTACCTCTGAAATTCTTTCTTCTGCATGGTCTAATCTGTTGTTGATACTTTCTATTTTTTTTTTTTTTTTTTTTTTAGACAGAGCCTCAAGCTGTCACCCTGGATAGAGTGCTGTGGCATCATGGCTCACAGCAACCTCCAACTCCTGGGCTCAAGCGAGTCTCCTGCCTCTGCCTCCCAAGTAGCTGGGACTACAGGCGCCCACCACAACGCCCGGCCATTTCTTGGTTGCAGCCGTCATTGTTTGGCATGCCTGGGGGCTGGATTCGAACCTGCCAGCTCAGGTGTACGTGGCTGGCGCCTTAGCCTGCTGAGCCACAGGCGCTGAGCCATGTTGTTGATACTTTCTATTGCATCTTTAAGTTCCCTAATTGACTGCTTCAGTTCCTTCAGCTTTGCTATATTCTTTCTATATTCTTCATATCATTCATCTCTTATTTGATTTATTTTCTTTTTGGATTTCCTTTTGGTTATTTTCCACTTAATCAGCAGTTTCCTTCATTGTTTCCATCATTTCCTTCATTGTTTTCATCATCTGTATTCTAAATTCCCTTTCTGTCATTTTTAACATTTCTTTATAGGTGGAATCCTCTACAGTAGCTACCTCACAGTCTCTTGGTGGGGATTGCTCTGGACTGGTTTTTCATGATGCCAGGAGTTTTCTGCTGATTTTTCTACATGAGTGATTTCTTTTATCTGTTTCCTTGCTCTAATTTTCCTTTCACTTCCTTTTGATCTTTATGTTGCCATGCCTCTGGACTAGGGTGTTGATGAGTCCTTTTGGTACAGAACCAGAAGGATGAGAAGATTGAAGAACAAGAAGGGGAAAAAGAAAGAAAAAAACAGGAAGGCGCCTGTGGCTCATCCCTGTAGGGGAGCTGGCCCCACATATCAAAGGTGGTGGGTTCAAACCCAGCCTCACCAAACTGCAAAACAGAAAAATAGCCGTGCATTGTGGCTGGCACCTGTAGTCCTAGCTACTTGGGAGGCTGAGGCAAGAAAATCGCTTAAGCCCAGGAGTTGGAGGTTGCTGTGAGCTGTGTGATGCCATGGCACTCTACTGAGGGCGATAAAGTGAGACTCTGTCTCTACAAAAAAAAAAAAGAAAGAAAGAAAGAAAGAAAGAAAGAAAGAAAGAAAGAAAGAAAGAAAGAAAGAAAGAAAAGAAAGAGAAAGGAGAGGGGGTGGGGAAAAGGGAATATTGACAAAATGAAGAGAGGCACAGAAAGAGGGAGCAATAAAGGTATACAGCAGTGTAGTTTGACACAACCTTAAATACCCCCAACCTCTGGGGATGTGGGGTTGGGGTTCCCTCGAGGTCAGCAGGTATTTGCTAGACTGTTTGAACACAGCACCCCACCTCCACCAAGTAGAGAAGAAAGGCAAAAATGCTAAAAATCAAACCAAAACAAGCAAACAGAAAACTTTACAGGATAAAACTGGGGGAAAAACCAAATCCTAGGGTAGAAACACTAGCATAAATGAAGTTCTAATTGTTGAAAAAGCAACAATAGGAAATTGTATTTAAATGAGAAAAATGATGAAAGAAAAGAAAGAGAAAACGAGAAAAGAAAAATCTATAGGGAAAATGTTGAAATTAAAAACAAAAACAAAAAAGGAAAAAACAACCCCCAAAGCAAAGCAGTATATATATCTTGCTGGATATTGTCTGGGCAACAGGTGATCTTCTGGGGTTTGAGATGTTAATCCCAGAGCTGGTACAGCTGTATGAGATGGAGACTGGAGGCCTCTGCTGAGTTCTCAAACCCTACAGGGTGGAGAGCCTAAATCTCTCCTCCGCCCACTTACAAGGCACTTTAAACTGCTAACTTTGGCTAAGCAGAAGCTTTCCCAGAATAGCACTTGTCACTGGGATCACTTCTGAAGTGGCTATCCACTTACCCAGTGTGCCAAAACCGGTCTCACTCTATGCTCCTGAGGGCTAAGGCTGTAACGGGTCTCAGTCCCCGCCTTTAGGCTGCTCAGTCACTAGATTACTCGCTCCTGCCCGGTCCTTGCTCTGTGATCCTGAGCGGGGAACTTGCTGGGGCAGTTCTCCCACAATGGCTCCATGCAGCCAACAGCCAAACACTATTAGCTCTGTCTGGCTCAGTGGCTCAGTCTTGGGCCCTAGACAACACTTATAGTCCTCCGCACTCTTGCCCAAGTTCTCCGAAGGAGTTCAACTAAATGCCAAGTCCAAAAAACCAAAACAGCTCACAGGTAAGGCCTTTCCAGTTTGCAATCTCACTGCCACTGTACTTACAACTGCCTGTGGGATTAGGCTGAATGAACATACACAAACACTTGCCAGTTCTCCACTGCTTTTGTCCTCCTCATGGGGTTCAAAAGTCTCATGCTGACTCCCTGTGTCCCCAAATGGATGTTTCTGGGCAGATCCCATCTGCCAGAGATGCCTGGAGTCTTCTTTCCCCGGACTCACCATGCCCAGTTGCAAGGAAGGTGTTACTCAACTGCCATCATAGTATGTTATAACCTCTAGGGAAAAATTCTTTTCCTTACCTTTTCTAGCTTCTAGAGGGGGCCTACATCCCTTGCCTTCTTCTATCTTTAAAGCCAGCAATGTAACATCTCATTCATTCTCTCCTTCCCCTTCCTCTATACTACCCACTTGTCCTTCTCACCTCTTCTTTCATCATTTCTCCTCTTTGATATTAACAAGACATTAATCAAAAGACAGCTCCCTCCATGCTTTTTTTGAGACAGACTCTCACTTTGTCACCCTCCATAAAGTACTATGGCTTCACAGCCACAGCAACCCCAAACTCTTGTGCTTAAGCAATTCCCTTACCTCAGTCTCCTATGTAGCTGGGACAATAGGCACCTGCTATAATGTCCAGCTACTTTTGTCTTTTTTTTTTGAAGAGACAGAGTCTCACTTTATTGCTCTTGGTAGAGTGCCATGGCATCATACAGCTCACAGCAACCTCCAACTCCTGGGCTTAGGTGATTCTCTTGCCTCAGCCTCCCGAGTAGCTGGGACTACAGGCACCCATAACAACGCCCGGCTAGCTATTTTTGAATTGTAGTTGCCATTGTTCTTTGGCAGGCCTGGGCTGGGGTCAAAACCACCAGCTCCGATGTATAGGCCCCTATCCTCCTCTATACTTTTAATATTGATCACTAACAAAAAGAAAAAAATATCCTCAGGCGGTGCCTGTGGCTCATCGAGTAGGATGCTGGCCCCATATACCAAAGGTGGCGGGTTCAACCCCAGCCTCGACCAAACTGCAAAACAGAAAAATAGCAGGGTGTTGTGGCAGACAACTGTAGTCCCAGCTACTTAGGAAGCTGAGGCAAGAGAATTGCCTAAGCCCAGGAGTTGGAGGTTGCTGTGAGCTGTGTGATGGTATGGCACTCTACCGAGGGCTATAAAGTAAGACTCTGTCTCTACAAAAAAAAAAAAAAAAAAAAAGAACAGAAAGAAAAAATAATCATCTACCTGGTTAATATTATTTGCCTAATTTTCAATTTCTGTTTATTTTGATTGATCTTATTTTATTACACGATGTTAAATCTAATACATGTATTGACCTTTGTGTGACATTTGTTGCATTGTTTTTAGACAGACTCTCACTCTATCACCATGGCTAGAGTGCTATGGCATCATAGCTCAACCTCAAATAGTTGACACAGAGCAATCCTCTTTCCTCAGCCTCCTGAGGAGCTGGGAGTACAGGTGTGCACCCCCACCCTTGGGTAGTTTTTCCATTTTTTGGAGACAGAGTTTCACTATGTCACCCTCGGTAGAGTGTCATGCCATCACAACTCACAGCCACCTCTAACTCTCTTTGGCTTCAGTGATTTTCCTGCCTCAGCCTCCCAAGTACCTGGGACTACAGGCGCATACCACAATACCCAGCTATTTTCTTGTTGCAGTTGTAAATGTTGTTAACTGGCCAGGTTGGGGCTCGAACACGACAGCCTCGGTGCATGTGGCTGATGCCATATCCACTGTGCTATGAGCGCTGAGGCTAATTTTTCTATTTTTAATAGAGACTGGGTCTCACTCTTGCTCTGGGTGGTCTGAAACTCTTGAGCTCAAGAAATCCTCCTGCCATAGCCTCCCAAAGAACTGGGATTACAGGTGAGAGCTACCTGCCTGGCCACTTTTGCTGTATTTCACTGGCATTTTACACTGGGATCATGCAATATTTTATCATATAAAAGTACTAAATTTCCATATTATAGAGCATAAGAAAACATTAATGGTTTTGAGTATTTTTAGTTTTAGATAATTTTGCATTTTATCCAATAAAATTCATTTTAACTGCATGTGTGACTCACAGGTCAGATTTGTCTTTAATTTTTCTTTTCTTTTCTTTTTTTTTTTTTTTTGAGACAGAGCCTCAAGCTGTCACCCTGGATAGAGTGCAGTGGCATCACAGCTCACAGCAACCTCCAATTCCTGGGCTCAAGCAAGTCTCTTGCCTCCGCCTCCCAAGTAGCTGGGACTACAGGCG
>CAUYRH010096097.1:0-15405 GCA_963574655.1 Perodicticus potto | reverse complement strand
TGAAAAGGTCAATAAAATAGATAAACCTTTGGCTAACCTAATCAGGAAAAAAGAGTAAAATCTCTAATTTCATCAATCAAAAATGGTAAAGATGAAGTAACAACAGACCCCTCAGAAATTCAAAAAATCCTTAACGAATATTACAAGAAACTTTACTCTCAGAAATATGAAAATCTGAAGGAAATTGATCAATACTTGGAAGCACGCCACCTACCAAGACTTAGCCAGAATGTAGTGGAAACGTTGAACAGGCCTATATCAAGTTCTGAAATAGCATCAACTATAAAAAAATCTCCCTAAAAAGAAAAGCCCAGGACCAGATGGCTTCACATCAGAATTCTACCAAACTTTTAAAGAAGAACTAGTACCTATATTACTAAACCTCTTCCAAAATATAGAAAAAGAAGGAATACTACCCAACACATTCCATGAAGCAAACACCACCATGATCCCTAAACCAGGGAGAGACCCAACAAGAAAAGAAAACAATAGACCAATATCACTAATGAATATTGATGCAAAAATATTTAACAAGATACTAACAAACAGAATCCAACAACACATCAAACAAATTATACACCATGACCAAGTGGGTTTTATCCCAGGGTCTCAAGGCTGGTTTAATATACGTAAATCTATAAATGTAATTCAGCACATAAATTAAAAAATAAAGACCATATGATTCTATCAATTGATGCAGAAAAAGCTTTTGACAATATCCAGCATCCCTCATGATCAGAACACTTAAAAATATTGGTATAGAAGGGACATTTCTTAAACTGATAGAGGCCATCTACAGTGAACCCACAGCCAATATCGTATTGAATGGAGTTAAATTGAAAACATTTCCACTTAGATCAGGAACCAGGCAAGGTTGCCCATTGTCTCCTCTGCTCTTCAACCTCGTAATGGAAGTTTTAGCCATTGCAATCAGGGAAGATGCCCGGCTATTTATTTTTGGTTGCAGCCTGTCATTGTTGTTTGGCGGGCCCGGGCTGGATTCAAACCCGCCAGCTCAGGTGTACGTGGCTGGCGCCTTATCCCGTTGAGCCACAGGCGCCGAGCCAGTGTGAAGGTACTTTTGCTAGGGAATACGAAGATATCCTATTGCTGGAATCAGGAGACACATAGAAAGTAAGAGAAAATGATGGGCATCACCTGTGGCTCAGTGGGTAAGGCGCCGGCCCCAAATACTGAGGGTGGTGGGTTCAAACCCGGCCCCAGCCAAACTGCAACAAAATAATAACCAGGCGTTGTGGCAGGTGCCTGTAGTCCCAGCTGCTCGGGAGCTGAGGCAAGAGAATGGCTTAAGCCCAGTAGTTGGAGGTTGCTGTGAGCTGTGTGAGGTCACAGCACTCTACTGAGGGCAATAAAATGAGACCCTGTCTCTACAAAAAAAATTTTTTTTAAAAAAGAGAAGGAAAGAAAATGAAAATACTAGAAACAGTTTTCAATAGTTTTGTAAATCAGAGAAAAACTGGAAAAAGTATTACATACCTATTATAACAACTAGAATTAAACAGCGAAATACCAAATGCAAGGAAGCAGAGACACTAGGTTTCTCATACATTGCTGGTAGGGATGTAAAATGGTATAGTCACTCTGGAAAATAGTTTGGCAGTTTATTATAAAATTAAATGTGCATACACCCAGCAATTGTACTCTTGGTCATCTATCCCAGAGAAATAAAAATACAAAAACCATTGTACAAATGCTCATAGCAGCTTTATCTGTAATAGCAAAAACCTGGAAATAATCCCAAGTGTTCCTCAATAGATAAATGTATATATAAACTCTAATATATTCATATGATAGAATTCGACTCAGCAACAAAAGAGATCTAAATAATGACATATGCCAACAACCTGGATGGATCTCAAGGGGATTATGTTTAGTGAAGCAAAAGGTTACACATTACATGATTCCATTTAGTTATCATTCTCAAAATGACAAAACTATACAGATGGAGAAAAGATGAGTGGTTGCCAAGGGACAGGGATTGGGTAGACTGGGAGAAAAATGAAGTCTATGCACAAGTTTAAAAGAGTAGCACAAAGGAGTTCCCTTGTGTAAAGAAACAGTTCTATATCTTGATCATGGTGGTAGTTACACGAAATCTGTACTTGGGATAAAATTGCACTGACTACACAAATATACAGAGGGTACCAAAAAAATAAATGTATACATATTTTAAGAAAGGAAAAAACTGTATTAAAATTATAATACTCGGGTAGTGCCTGTGGCTCAGTAAGTAGGGCGCCGGCCCCATATACTGAGGGTGGCGGGTTCAAACCGGCCCCAGCCAAACTGCAACAAAAAAATAGCCAGGCGTTGTGGCAGGCACCTGTAGTCCCAGCTACATGGGAGGCTGAGGCAAGAGAATCGCCTAAGCCCAAGAGCTGGAGGTTGCTGTGAGCTATGATGGCACAGCACTCTTAACAAGGGTGACAAAGTAAGACTCTGTCTCTGAAAAAAAATTTTTTTAAAAAATTTATAATAATCAAGTCATATGTGACTTCTGCCATTGTTAAGGGGTACTCAAAAGTGACTTGTATTGATCTTTTCTTATCTTTATATATTTAGATTCCAATTTTTATGCAGTTTTTTCCATTCTTAAAAGTGTGTAAAGTTTTTTGGCACTCTATCTATGTGAATGGGAGGGTGTGTCATCTCATAGACAAATGAATGTCTATGAAAATGATAAAAAATGAATAAGGTGTAGGGGATGGTGCCTGTGGCTCAAAAGGGCGCCGGCCCCATATGGTGGGTTCAAACCCAGCCCCGGCCAAAAACTGAAAACAAAAAAAAAAAAATAAGGTCTATAGTCTAGTTAACAGTATTTTATCAAAGTCAATTACTTGGTTTTGACATTGTTCTCCATATGCAGTCCCCAGTCCCCTAGGCCACAGACCAGTACCCCAGTTCATGGCCTGTTAGGAACTGGGCTACACAACATCACGCAGCTCCACCTCCTGTCCCATCCCCCAGTACGCCTCTCTCCTCATGAGCAGAAATTTGTCTTCCATGAAACTGGTCCCTGGTGCCAAAAAGGTTAGAGACTGCCATTCTACATTACATGAGATGTCATCTTAAGTGAAAACTGGGAGAATATTACATAATACTCTAATTTTTTTTGCAACTTCCAGTGAGTCCATAATCATTCCACATAAAAAGATTTCTTTTTTTTTTTTTTTTTTTAAAGAAACAAGATCTCACTCTGTGAACCAGGGTGAAGCACAATGATGTGGTCACTGCAGCCTCAAACTCCTGGGCTCAAGCATTCCTCTAGCCTCGGCCTCCTGAGAAGCTGACACCATTGCTGAGATAAAAGAGAAGCTAAGGTAGTAAATGACAGATATTTATCACAAGGAACCTTATGAATATGCTCTTGTAGGATATACAGTTTGGGGCAATTGTTCTAAGTACAAATAGTCTAGTAGAAAAAAAGGTGAAATGTACAGTTCTATGGAAAAGAAAGACACATAACTGCAGAATAATGTGATAAGTACTATATACACATGTATATATGTATGTATACGTATGTATGTGTGTGTATACATACACACACTCAGTGGACATGTGAACAGGGTATCACAGAAACCCAGAAACAAAAAGGTACTATGGCCATGAAAACGTCAGGTAAATCTTCAAAGAGTTAGTATTATCCAAACTTAGTCCTGAAGAGAATAGGTCAGTTAGCAAATCACCTAACTATAACTGTAGAATCAAGGTTTCCTGATTCCCTTCCAAAAGCTCTTTCCACTAGTAGACCCTTATAGTAAGAGAGGAAAATAGACAATGGGGCCTCAATGGACGTGACTGCCACAGAAACTCATTTAGACCAGTTGTCATAACTGCTCAGCATTTAAATACACTATAAAGGACATGTCCACACAGCAGCAGGACCTCAAAGACCCAGACAACCTCAAGGACATTTCAGCTAGATACAGTCATGATCCAAGCGTGGAATGGAGGAGCAATGCTGTCATACCCCAGCACCTTGGCTTCTTCACCTCCTACCAGGCTGACTCTTTCCACTATATGTGCATGGGTTGACAGCTCAAAGATAAGAGTACCAAATACACTCAGCTAAACTGAGACTACATTATGACAAAACAAGTTAAAGGAAAAACTCACTAAACTGATATTTCTACATATGCAGTTTATGTTCATTGAGACAGCATGATGCATGAAAAAGAAGGCAGAGTTTAGGGTTTTCATTGGTTGCCACCACTTATTAATTATATAATGTTGGGGAAGTCACTTTTCTTATCCTCAGTTTCCTCACCTGTATAATGAGAAACACAATTATAGTACCTTTCTTATAGCTATTATAGGAATAAAAAAAAAAAAGGGCAAACACTTGATCAAACTGTAAAGCACTATGTAAATGTTGTTATATTTCTCAACTATTTGAGGAGAGATGTTTCAAAGTATTATAAGATTTTTATAAACAGCAGAATCCTCACTGCTCCAAAACATAGGGACTGTATTTCCTTTTGGACTTGAAGCAATCAAAACTCTTTCCAGGGAAGGCTTATAAAAACAATACCACAGGTTCAAGCGGCTAAGGCGCCAGCCATATACACCTGAGCTGGTGGGTTCAAATTCAGCCTGGGCCCGTCAAACAACTGATGGCTGCAACAAAAAATAGCCGGGCGTTGTGGCGGGCTCCTGTAGTCCCAGCTACTTGGGAGGCAGAGGCAGGAGACTCGCTTGAGCCCAGGAGTTGGAGGCTGCTGTGAGCTGTGATGCCACGGCACTCTACCCAGGGCAGCAGCTTGAGGCTCTGTCTCAAAAATAAAAAAATTAAAAAATAAATAAAATAAATAATAAAAATAAGTAATAAAAATAATAAATAAAAATAAAAAAATTAAAAAAATGCCACATTAAACATTGGTGATTTGTTTTAAAAGCTGGTATGCAATTAAGAGGATTCCACTGTTTCACCAGGCTCCTGTGGCATCCAATTAAGTAATAACAAGAGAGAGGAGCTCTTAATTATGGAGGAAAACTTCCACAAGCCAGTGACAGGTGTGCAGGGCTCAAGCTGAAATCAAAATAGTTGACTACAGCATTAATTCTTCTCTTTCCTTTTTCCCCAAACACACTTAAGTTTGTGTGCAATTAGTTGAAAAGTAAACCAGACCAAATGACTGCCGTATTTCAAACTTTATTACCTTTTATTGCTTTAACATCCACCAATTGAGTCTTAAAGGATTAAGTAACCAAGCTTTAGAAATGACCAAGCTGAATTTACACTCATTACTAAGAAGTTAGATATTTCCCTAAACTGTGCATACAGTAAATTGAAGTTCTTCCTTTTCCATTTCCATACATGTTCTTTGTAAATAACCTTAAGAATAAAACTACCTTCAAGGCTCCGCGCCTTAGCTCAAGCAGCTAAGGCACCAGGCACATACACCAGAGCTGGTGGGTTTGAACCCAGCCCGGGCTTGCCAAACAATGACAACTACAACCAAAAAATAGCCAAGCGTTGTGGCGGGCACCTGTAGTCCCAGCTACTTGGGAGGCTGAGGTAAGAGAATAGCTTAAGCCCAGGAGTTGGACGTTGCTGTGAGCTGTGATGCCACAGCACTCTACCCAGGGCAACAGCCTGAGGCTCTATCTCAAAAGAAAAAAAACAAAAAAACTATCTTCAAGTCTTCAAAGGGAGGCATTTTTTTTCTAATTTGCCTACCTCTCTTCCAAAATATAAAGCAAATATCTTTTGTCCCTTTCTGTAATCAATAAAAAATTAAAACCACGCATCCAATATCTAGTTTACAAGTTATAGATAATAGTCTTAGGCTTGGCGCCTGTAGCCCAATGGCTAGGGTGCCGGCCACATACACTGGGGATAGCAAGTTCGAACCCAGCCCAGGCCTGCCAAACAACGACAACTACAACAAACAGACAGCCAGGCATTGTGGTGGGCACCTATAGTCCCAGCTACTTGGGAGGCTGAGGAAAGAGAATTGCTTAAGCCCAAGAGTTGAAGGTTGCTGTGAGCTGTGACGCCATGGCACTCTACCCAGGGCGACAGCTTGAGGCTCTGTCTGAAAAAAAAAAAAATAGTCTTAGCAACACCTACAAAAAGCTAAGTAAAGTTAGCATACCCCCAAAATCCAAACGGAAAAATAATTTTGCCACGTTTGACTATTCTAAGGTCAAAGAGATGGACTTTTATAAACATCAATTACACTGTGTATGTGAATTCTAAACACATGACAGGGCAATGATGATGCCACTAAGGCAGCCCTTTTCAAACGGGGCTACTCTTGATTGCCAAAGAAAATAGCTCCTGGAAGGTTAGATCTCCAAACTTGGTGCTGGGAAGCAGCTCCTGACAAATATGTACATAGTTATCATGATAAGAAAAACAGAGAATTTGGATTCAAGTACCAGTCTGTCACATACTTTACTCATTCAAGCAATTATTGAGCTGCTCTCTATCAGGCACAGAACTGAGTGCCAATGATAAAAGCAAGACACATAAATGATTACAACACAGTGTTACAGATTCTATGACCGTCATCAACACAAAAGAAGCATGGAAAGAAAAAAGTCACTTCTACCTGGAAAAGAGAGCAACAGCATAAAGAGGAAGTGATGTTGGTTGCTAGATTTTTAAAAAGAAAATTAGGTCCTATTTGCCAAGTTAAGAGGGGGAAGAAGACCATTTGAGCAAAAGAAATGACCTAAATAAAAATTTGGCAGTAAAACAGCATATGGTGAATGCTAGGGACTGCAAGCGGTTTGGCACGGTCAGGCTGAGACAAGGGAGTCACTAGAGGTGACCCTGGCAGCCGATCTAAGAATGGAGGCTGTTGTCCCAACAAGAGCTGCTGAGAGTCTGAGGTAAGGTAACAGGTGTGGGGGGTGGAGAGAAAGGCACAGATTTGAGAAATGTTAAGGTGATAATATCTACACAACTTTATGACTGAGAAGGTAAGGAAATCCCAAATTTCCGGCTTGGGAGACACAGAAAATGGTGGTGTCATTCACTGAGATAAGAAACATGAAGAGAAGAAGGTTTGGGGAAGAAGATAATAAGTTCAGTTTTAAGCCAACCTTGTGACTTTAAACCAGGCACTTAATACCTCAAAATCAGTTTCCCAGTTAATAAAATAGTTATAACACCACCTACCCCAGAGGTTGTGGTGAGAATTGTAAAAAGCAATAAATGGAAGAAGGGTCATATTATTTTTACTCTCTAGCTTTGACTCAGTGGAAGAGACAACTAATAGTATCCATTTTCCCTTTCTTCCTTTCAGTATAGACACTCCCCAACCCTCACACTCTGCCAAGATTTAACTGGGTACAAACAACCCAGATAGAAACTACACTTATTGTTCTTTACAAACAGGTATGCCATATTTCTCAAGATAATGAACAAATGCCAGAAGAATTGATATATACAACTTCCAGCTCACCTTTTTTCTTTTAAAAGGCAACTATGTGGCCCATACACTCTCTTCTCCCTTCTCATGGACTCATCTAAAGGTAGATGTACTAATCAGCTGTCTTTGAGCATGTGCATAAGGCATCATCCTAGGACAGCAATGAGACAGAAGGGGAACCTGGAACTCTAGACAATTTCATGGAGCAGAACCTCTAACCACTGTGATCATAACAGACCTACCTCTTGACTATTACGTAAAAGAAAAACGTCTATGTTGTTTGAGTCACTGAATGTTTGGGTTTCTTCCAGCAGCTATCCTGTACTCTATACCCTCTAAGCTTATAACATCTGCAAGAAAAGTGAGTGAGACATATTTCAGGGCCCTAAAAATTTACTGATAGAGAAGATACATTCATGAGTATGTATGTACATGTACAGCTCATAGGCATAAAATGAGAAAAGAGTTGGACTGATGGGTACCAAGTGACAGAGCAGGCCCAGGTCTGTAATTGTTTATCTCATACCACTTCCACATTAAAACTAATTATTAAAAGAAATATGGCTCAGTGCCTATAGCTCTCTAGGGTGCCAACCACATACACTGGAGCTGGCAGGTTCGAATCCAGCCCAGGCCTGGCAAATAACAATAACAACTATAGCCAAAAAATAGCCGGGTGTTGTGGTGGACACCTGTAGTCCCAGCTACTCAGAAGGCTAAGGCAAGAGAATTGCTTAAGCTCAAGAGTTGGAGGTTGCTATTAGCTGTGAGGCCACAGCAACTGGCAAATTATTTCTACCCAGGGCAACAGTTTGAGACTCTGTTCTCCTTTTTTTTGCAGTTTTGGCTGGGGCTGGGTTTGAACCCGCCACCTCCAGCATATGGGGCTGGTGCCCTACTCACTGAGCCACAGGTGACGCCCAACTCTGTCTCAAAAAAGAAAAAAAAGATATAGTAATATGCAGCTTTAAATGTACTACCTGACATTTAAATCTATAATCTGAAACAACAGAATCAATTTTAACACTCTTACTTACATGAGGAATAATTTATCTGAACCTAACAACCATCTCAGACAAAAATAAGAACAACAACTTAGGAATTCTCAAACATTTTGAACTATAATTGTACACAAAAACAATACAGAGCAGGGCAGCTGAAAAACCAAGTAGCTAAGCTATGACATTACTACATTTGGATGTGATGTGATATTGCCTAGAAGCTAAATGAAGCAAAACTGGCTTCTTCTCAAGGGCTAGGAAGAAGGCTATTAATGGAACTAACCCTGGATCTGTGACTGCTCACATGTTCCTATCAAAAGTCACACAATTTCCTTTTTCATATAATAACAAGGATATGATATATGTTTACAGGACAGATGAGCCAAAACACTTGAGCCTATGACTTTGCCCATGTGACAGCACCTTTAAGAAACTAATTTTCAAAAGAAAAAGAGTATGCTATGGTAAATACAAGGAAACTTAGGTTATATTCCCAGGTTCTTTGTTTTCAAAATATGACCTTGAGCAAATCAACTGACTTCTCTGGGCTTCTATTCCTTATCTGTAATAAGAGAGTCTGGAACAAATGATGATCTCTTCCAGCTCCATGAAATTCAGAGGCTTATAAATTTTCTAATAATATTAAAATAAGCCTGTTATTTTAGTGCCAATATTTCAGTGCAAAAATGTCACAGAATAGGTGGCGCCTGTGGCTCAGTGAGTAGGGCGCCAGCCCCATATACCGAAGGTGGCGGGTTCAAACCCAGCCCTGGCCAAACTGCAACAAAAAATAGCTGGGCATTGTGGCAGGCACCTGTAGTCCCAGCTACTCGGGAGGCTGAGGCAAGAAAATTGCCTTAGCCCAAGAGCTGGAGGTTGCTGTGAGCTGTAACACTAACAACACTCTACCGAGGACGACAAAGTGAGATTCTGTCTCAAAACAAAAACAAACAAAAAAAAGTCACAGAATATAGTTAGTACCACTTCAATTTCTTTACTTAATATGCACACTTAAGCAAAAAATAAAAATAAAAATAAAAAACTAATTTACCACTATCATATCCTCTTTACAGAAATACAAAAGAAATCTGATAAGGCAATCAAAAACATTAATTCCAAAACAATTAAGTTCACCCAAACATCAGAAAAATTGTTTCTTTGAGTGTTACAAATGCTTAAGTGTAATCCTTTTCTCATATGAAGGCTCTGTTGAGACAGTTATCTTACCTTAATGGCTTAACAGTATTAAGTGCCACCATAATTAACGTTACTGTAATTCTTAAACGTAATCAAATAGTGATCAAGAATGAAGCAATCGGGAGAAAGCATAGGATTAAAAAGTAAGCTAGTAATTTTAATATCATCACTGTCTAATAATCCTAGATCAGCACTGACTTTTTCTTTTTCTTTTTCTGAGACAGAGCCTCAAGCTGTCACCCTGGATAGAGTGCTGTGGCATCGCAGCTCACAGCAACCTCCAATTCCTGGGCTCAAGCGAGTCTCCTGCCTCCACCTCCCAAGTAGCTGGGACCACAGGCGCCCGCCACAACGCCCGGCCATTTTTTGATTGCAGCTGTCATTGTTGTTTGGCGGGCCCAGGCTGGATTCGAACCTGCCAGCTCAGGTGTACGTGGCTGGCGCCTTATCCCGTTGAGCCACAGGCGCCGAGCCAGCACTGACTTTTTCAATCATGCATTCCCTCAGCAACCTTTATGGAAAACATCCTCTATGCCAGCCATCAGGAAAATGGAGATCACACGTACATACACAAACACACACACACACACACACACACACACGCACGCACACACACAGAGCTATCCTATCTACCCTCAAGTAGCTCTCACAGTCTCTCTACCAGGAAATTTTGTTCCTTAGATTAAAAAAAAAAAAAAGGCTTACAGAAATATTTTTAAGGCTGCCTCTTATCTTCAGTTAGTCTAAATTAAAGAACTTATTTTCCCTACCAAAAAGACTACTGTGCATTCCTAAGAAAACAGATGTGAATCTAAAAGTATGATAGAGGGAGGGAAAAATATGGGATTTTAATTCAGGAGACCCAGGATTAGGGGCCCAGAAATTCTGCAACTCTGTATAATAAATTCACTTTTACTTTTCTTCACCTATAGAATGGAAATGAAAAGCATAATATCTGCTTCACAAAGTTTTAAGGTTCAAATAAGACAAATAGTATATTCATATATGTCTATATATTCATTTACCCATTTTCTGAGAAAATACAGTGTAGGAGTTAAGTATGCAGGCTCTGAAGTCAGACTGCTTGAGGTCTAATCACAGCTACATCCCTTCATAAAACTGTGAGGCTGAGCAAATTTCTATCTCTGAGACTCAATTTTCTCTTCTATAAAATAGGGATAGTATGGATTTAAACAGATATTGCACTTGGCATAATGCCTGGTAGATAGCACAATGTCAGCTAACATTATTCTTAGCTCTGTGCTAGATAAAATGAGCAAAAGATGGAGAAAAACCAAAAAAAGCTACTAGTTTAGAATAAGAAACAGATTAGCAAAAAGAAAAAGTTTAGGCTCGGCGCCTGTGGCTCAACGGGCTAAGGCGCCAGCCACGTGCACCTTAGCTGGTGGTTCAAATCCAGTCCAGCCCTCCAAACAACAATGACGGCTGCAACCAAAAAATAAAATGGCCAGGCGTTGTGGTGGGCGCCTGTGGTCCCAGCTGCTTGGGAGGCGGAGGCAGGAGACTCACTTGAACCCAGGAATTGGAGGTTGCTGTGAGCTGTGATGCCACAGCACTCTATCCAGGATGACAGCTTGAGGCTCTGTCTCAAAAAAAAAGAAAAGAAAAAGTTTAAATCACATAAAAATACTTTACAAAGAAAGAATTATTCAACTATCAGCTGACATTATTCTATATAAAGTTACTGAGATAGGGCAGCGCCTGTGGTTCATCAAGTAGGGCGCCGGCCCCACACACCGAAGGTGGCGGGTTCAAACCTGGCCTCGGCTGAACTGCAAAACAGAAAAATAGCTGGGCGTTGTGGCAGGTGCCTGCTCGGGAGGCTGAGGCAAGAGAATCACCTAAGCCTAGGAGTTGGAGGTTGCTGTGAGCTGTGTGATGCCACGGCACTCTACCGAGGGCAATAAAGTGAGACTCTGTCTCTCAAAAAAAAAAAAAAAAAAAAAGTATTGAGATAAAGTAGACTGATTCTGAGTGGGGCCTATGGAAACCTACCCTTAATCACTGTATGGCCATCATACTGGGAGACAAAGAGGGTAAGAAAGATAACTAAATGTGTTCTCACAATCAAATAAAATGCAGACTTTGACACTATCCTAATCAACACCTATTCTACCCTAATATTAAAGAGAGAAGGCAATGATCCCAACATCGTAACGTAATCACTTACAGCACAGAAAAACTGACAACCCCAAAAAGAAAAATGAGTAAAATTAGTTTTGTAACAAAATTCAGAGACAGAAGCTTGTCTTCTTATGGAAAAATCCTTAAACAATACAATGCAGATGGGCAGCGCCTGTGGCTCAGCGAGTAGGGCGCTGGCCCCATATACCGAGGGCTGCGGGTTCAAACCCGGCCCCAGCCAAACTGCATCAAAAATTAGCTGGGCGCTGTGGCAGGTGCCTGTGGTCCCAGCTACTTGAGAGGCTGAGGCAAGAGAATCGCCTAAGCCCAAGAGCTGGAGGTTGCTGTGAGCTGTGACTCCATGGCACTCTACCAAGGGTGACAGAATGAGACTCTGTCTCTATAAAATAACAAACAAAAAAAAAACAATACAATGCAGCATTCATGTACATCAATAATTAAAAACAAAGAAAATATGGGTAGATGTTCCACTTAGGAAAAATATCATCTGCATCACTGAAACACTGTAAATCGATTTTCAGGGAAGAAATAACTTGAAGTTGATCACATAAAATTAAGCTTTCTAGTCTGTGGCAGATTCCCCACTTGCCAGCCACTTGCACCTCCTTAAATGAAGATATGTCAATATGCTCACCTGAAAGCAACCACTGGATATATGTACAATAATCACAAAACTCACTTGGAACATTCCCCTAAACACGGGCACAATATAACTGCTATAGGATAGGAAGAGTTAGGAATGGAAAAAAAAAATCTACTTGAAATTTCTGTACCTATTTCTAGAAGACTTAAAACTGGAATTTCAAGTTGAGTGTCCTCATAAGGGAAGCTGTTAACACCAACCCTACTCTTTCAACCAATTCTCCTTCAAACATTGGCCAGTGTCCTAAGTATTCTAATCAAGGAACATCCCTCTTCCTCAATACTAGACTAAGATCCAAACGTCAAGTCTAAGTCCCCTTGGGCTGCCTCACAGTTGTACCACCATTTCACCCCATTCTTACTTCCACTATGGAGTCAGGTGTATTCACGCAACAGTTTCTCTAACTAGGACTTCACTCTGGCCTCTTCTCTTCTACTGTCTCCAAAGACTACCATAAAACTCATCAAAATGTCTTCTTTGGGAGAGTATGGCGGCTCAAGCTTATAATCCCAGTACACTGGCAGCCAAGACAGGAGGATCACTTAAGGCCAGGAGTTTGAGGCCAACCTACACAACATAACCAGACCCTCATCTCTACAAATAAATATTATAAAAAAATATAATACCCTCTCAAGTACTTGGGAGGCTGAAGTGGGAGATTGCTTGAGTCAATTTGAGGTTACAATGAGCTATGATTGCATCACTACACTCTAACCTGGGCAAAAGTCAACATTCTGTCTCTGGAAAAAAAAATACATTCTTCTTTATTTAGCCCAAGTGAAATTTTAAATTTCCCCCTTAAAATGGAAAATTCTATGCTTGCTTTGGCAGCACATATACTAAAACTGGAACAGTACAGAGAAGATTAGCATGACCACTGCACAAGACGATATGCAAATTTGTGAAGTTGTCCAATATTTTTTTTTAATGGTAGTAAATTCTCAATAAGCCCCACCTAATCTAATTATGAAAGTCATATAATAAGTTACTATCTTACCTGGCATTTTTCAATTTAAAGGGTATTTTCTTTTTTTTTTTTTTTTTTTTTTTTGAGACAGAGCCTCAAGCTGTCACCCTGGATAGAGTGCTGTAACATCACAACTCACAGCAACCTCCAATTCCCGGGCTCAAGCGAGTCTCCTGCCTCCGCCTCCCAAGTAGCTGGGACTACAGGAGACCGCCACAACGCCCGGCCATTTTTTTTTTTTTTTTTGGTTGAAGCCGTGATTATTGTTTGGCGGGCCCGGGCTGGATTCAAACCCGCCAGTTCAGGTGTACGTGGCTGGCGCCTTAGCCTGTTGAGCCACAGGCGCCGAGCCTAAAGGGTATTTTCACATCCATTATTTCATTTGATTCTCACAACAAATGGGAAGGTCAGTTATTATTATCTCTACCCCAAGTCTCAGAGAGAGAATGATAGTTGTCAAAAAAACTCAGGTAGTAAGTAGCAAAGCTGAACTTACCACATTTGTATGATTACAAATTCAATCCCCTTTCTTTTTTTTTTTTTTGCAGTTTTTGGCCAGTGCTGGGTTTGAACCCGCCACCTCCAGTATATGGGGCCGGTGCCCTACTCCTTTGAGCCACAGGTGCCATCCAAATTCAATACCCTTTCCACATATGCACTCACTCTCTTAACCAAGAAAGTGTAAACAATAAACCAGCTACCTAAATGTCCTCTAAACAAATTACCTAGCTGGAGAAACAAGTTCCTAGAAAAAAAAAAAAAGAACTCTATGGCACTAGAAGCTGGCCACCTTTCAATAAATCCTGTGGCCAATGATGACAGAGGCATCAAATTATCCCCTGATACTCCACTAATAGTAGAGTTAATCAAGAAAGAAGGAAACCGGGCAGTGCCTGTGGCTTAAAGGAGTAGGGCGCCAGCCCCATATGCCGGAGGTGGCAGGTTCAAACCCAGCCCCTAGCCAAAAACTGCAAAAAAAAAAAAAAAAGAAAGAAAGAAAGAAGGAAACCAACATTTATTGAATCCCTACTATGTTATAGGTACATGGCAGACACTACCAAAGACATTAACCCTAATATCTCTGTAAAGTGGATATCATGGGCAGCGCCTGTGGCTCAATCAGTAGGGCGCCAGCCCCATATACCGAAGGTGGCGGGTTCAAACCTAGGCCCGGCCAAACTGCAAAACAGAAAAATAGCCGGGCATTGTAGTGGGTGCCTGTAGTCCCAGCTACTGGGGAGGTTGAGGCAAGAGAATCGCTTAAGTCCAGGAGTAGGAGGTTGCTGTGAGCTGTGTGATGCCACAGCACTCTATCGAGGGCAATAAAATGAGACTGTCTCTACAAAAATAAATAAATAAATAAAGTGGATATCATATCCCTATTTTGCAGATAAGTAAAATAAGGCTTAATTGAAGGTTAAGGATTATCCAATAAGGGTTAAGAGATTTATACAATACTATCCAAAAAATGGCAGTACCAAGATTTTGAAAACCAATCCTCAAATTCCAAGTATGAGGCTAATTCCAGTAATTACACCGTGCTTTACAAACTTTTAAAAAATTCTTAAAACACCATTATATCTAGAAATGCTTTAATTTTGGGAAGATAATCAAAATACTCCATGTGCCTTACTGCTGTATATAAGATTAAATGATAGGAAAAGCAATCAGATACACAAATCTGACCATAGATACTAACTCATTTATGACATATTTTTAAGCCAATTGCTTTATTATCTAAGACTTTAATAGAAACTTGAATGTGGCTCGGCGTTTGTGGCTCAACGGGCTAAGGCACCAACCACGTACACCTGAGCTGGCGGGTTTGAATCCAGCCCGGGCCTGCCAAACAACAATGACGGCTGCAACCAAAAATGGCCAAGCGTTGTGGCGGGCACCTGTAGTCCCAGCTACTTGGGAGGTGGAGGCAGGAGACTCGCTTGAGCCCAGGAATTGGAGGTTGCTGTGAGCTGTGATGCCACAGCACTCTATCCAGGGTGACAGCTTGAGGTTCTGTCTCAAAAAAAA
>CAUYRH010096094.1:0-18052 GCA_963574655.1 Perodicticus potto | reverse complement strand
TGGCACAGATGCAGCAATATGTAAGATTAGGAGATGGGGTCACACTTATCTGTGTTCCTATGGAAACTATTTGAGTATTTGTTTTATATGGATTTTTATTCACTTTTCAGACATGCTATGAAAGACCACCCCTCCGCTGCTCAGCAAGCACTTGTAGCTTGTACAGTGGCAGAATGGGCCAAAAGCTTAGTGTTGTGACCTGTTTTAAGAATAAAGTATCTTGAAATAAAAAAAAAAAAAAAAAAACGAAAATGTGGATACAATTTACCAAATGGAACTGGCTGAACTGCAGAATTGTGACTCTCTGAAAGACGCATTCAAGTCAAGCAGTCTTCCTAATTTCTATGCATCTCTCCCCTCTTGAGACATATCCTAATCTCAGGAACCATGCACTCAAAATGGCAACCATCTTTGGAAGCACTTATGTCCTTGAATAGACATTTTCCAGAATGAAACATCTGAAATCTCCAACCAAATCTAGACTAAGTGCTGCACACTTGCATCACTTATTATGACTAGCAGTGACAAATATGGAACTGGACATTGACCATCTCATTAGCCAAAAGCAGGCCCATAGTTCCCATTGAAATACTGGTAACTTTTTAATTTAACTTCATTTGTTCTTCATTTTAAATATTGTATTTGTTCCCATTTTGTTTTTTTACTTCAAAATAAGATATGTGCAGTGTGCATAGGAATTTGTTCATAGTTTTTTTTTTTAAACTATAGTCCGGCCCGCCAACGGTCTGAGGGACAGTGAACTGGCCCCCGGTTTAAAAAGTTTGAGGACACCTGCCCTGGATAGAGTGCTGTGGCATCACAGCTTATAGCAACCTCCAATTCCTGGGCTCAAGCGGGTCTCCTGCCTCTGCCTCCCAAATAGCTGGGACTACAGGCGCCCGCCACAATGCCAGGCCATTTTTTGGTTGCAGCTGTCCTTGTTGTTTGGCGGCCCAGGCTGGATTCGAACCCACCAGCTCAGGTGTACGTGGCTGGCGCCTTAGACCATTGAGCCACAGGTGCCGAGCCAAGCATAGTCTTAATTATTTGAGTCATTATCTTTCAGGTGAATGCCATAACTTGATTACCAGCTTTTGCTTTTAAAAATCTTACTGACACCACCTAATAAATTTCTTTCTTTCTTTTTGTTTTTTTCCTAGAGACAAAGTCTTCCTTTATCACCCTCTGTAGAGTGCTGTGGCGTCACACAGATCACAGCAACCTCCAACTCCTGGGCTTAGGCGATTCTCTGGCCTCAACCTCCCGAGTAGGTGGGACCACAGGCACCCGCCACAATGCCCGGCTATTTTTTGTCGCAGTTTGGCCACGGCCAAGTTCGAACGCTCCACCCTCGGTATATGGGGCCCGGGCCCTAGCCACTGAGCCACAGGCACTGCCCAGTTAACTGTCATACAGTAGTAATTAATGAGGAAAAAACAGAGGTGACATTATAAATAATGTAGTCCTACGAATTAAAGGCCACATGGCTTGCCACACAAACCGAAGTTTCACTATAGTGGAACCACAGAAGTGTAGTGGATGAACAATGTGACACAGGACAGGTACCAAAGGAATAAGTACCATATTTTCATTTTAAGCACCAAAAATACCTATTGTTATTAATGTGAATTATATTGGTTCTGAAGTTTTGTATTTAATTTGTAAATCTGGTCTATAATTGTAGATGAGCTATAAGTACATGTTTACACTTCATTGTTTTTATTCATACATATTTTGGTAAAATAACTTAATTCAACAGCAAGAACCTGTAAAAATGTTTGTTTCAAGTCTCCCTATATTAAATACACTTGAGAAGCTGTGTTATGTCATTCTGTTTAAGTGGCCATTAAAAGCCATATCATAAAAGATTATTTTGTGACAGACGGAAATGTTTTCAATATATTAACTTAAAGTATACAAAAGGTGGTAAAGTCTCGCTTCCCTTTTGTAAAATATACAAAGCACATATACATGTAGAAAAAAGAGACTAGGGCTAGACACAGTGGCTCACACCTGTAATCCCAGCACTTTGGGAGGCCACGGTAGGAGGATTGCTTGAGGCCAGGAGTTCAAGATTAGCCTAGGCACCTTAGTGAAACTCTGTTTTTACAAAAAAAATTAAAAAATTAGCGCAGCATGCTAGCTCATAGCTATAGTCTTAGCTAGTTGGAAGGCTATGCACAAGGATTGCTTGAGCCCAGGTTATAGCGAGCTATGATCATACCACTGCATTACAACCTGAGTGACAGAGTAAGACACTGGTCTCTTCAAAAAAAAAAAAGGAAGTACACTAACATTTTAATGTTCATGCCTTCACAGTAATATTACAAGTGCTCTATATTGATTATATGCTTTTTGTGAGTTGTGTTTGCAATAACTTTGTTACAAGGGATACGTAAGGATTAGGAAAAAACTCAACTTTTAATAGCCCATCCTATGAAAAGTTCCCAACACTTGCTGCAAAAAAAAATCACCAATTTCAATTCAATTCTAGTTCAAGCTCTCTTTTCTCCAAGGAAATATAAACAATCCTAAAGTGGTATGTAGTATAATATCTGTTCAAAACTTAAAAAGCATACAAAGTACTAACCACCCAGTACTTTACTGTGCTTTAGGTACCAACGATACAAGGACATTATAAAGGACATGGCTCACTCTAGCAGTTACTTATCTTGGGGGAAGCAGACCATAAATCAACAGTTACTGAGTGGTACTAAGACATAAAAAGACACAGGCAAGTTGGAGGAAGAGTTCTACAACTCATTCTGATGGGGAGGGTGCGGCAGAAAAGCTGCCTGCCACAATGTGACCTGTGAACTGAGTCCTAAGAACATACGAGGAAAAGAGTGCAGAAAGGTAAAAAGGCAGATTACCCTCCAGCAAGTAAAATACACACACCACAGGTCTTATGACACTGACCACAATGACCAAACTAGACAAGTCTGTTCTGGGCTCTGATGGTACTGTCTTGGCCATTTGTGTGGTATGTCCTCCCTGGCATTTTAATTCAAGCTGCTTCCCCAACAAGACTGTAAACTCTGAAGGGACTAACTTTATACACCATAAACTCTTTTGTTTGTTTTTTGAGAAAGAGTCTCAAGCTGTCATCCTGGGTAGAGTGCCAGGGCATCATAGCTCACAGCAACCTCCAACTCTTGGGTTCAAGCGTTCCTCTTGCCTCAGTTTTTCTATTTTTAGTAGAGATGGGGTCTCGCTTTTTGCTCAGGCTGGTCTTGAATCCGTCAGCTCAAGCTATCCACTTGTCTTGGCCTCCCAGAGTGCTAGGATTACAGGCCTGAGCCACTGTGCCCAGCCTACAGACTCTTAATATTTGTTTCATTTTGTTTTTATGGCAAGCATGAAACAAAGTTTATTGAGAAAGAGAAAGGTAGGTTTACAGAGTAAGAGCAAGATACAGGCTTAAGCAAACAGGCCTCCACTGCCAGAGTAAGTAAGCAAAGAGGCCTTAATATCTGTTATTGACAGTATCTTCAGATAGATTTCTAATGAGCTTTAACCTCAACACATTGTAGCCTCTGCTGGTATCCAAGAAAGTGAAACCAAGTGTGATGGCAGGCACCTGTAGTCCCAGCTCTTCAGGAAGCTGAGGGAGGGTAATTGCTAGAGCCCAGAATTTGAAGCTGTCATGTGCTATGATATTGTCTGTGAATAGCTTCTGTATTCCAGCCTGGGAAACATACAAAGAACTTGTTTCTAAAAAGAATAAAAATAAAAAGTATATCTAATATATATCCTATACACAATTTTTTTTCTCCTTTGAAATTATACCAAAAGATCAAACTAATAGATTCATTTCACTAAACCTCAAACGAAAATTAAGTCTCTCCCTATACATAAAACTCAGCACTTTCCTTTGCTCTTGCAAGCCAACAAAACTCCAATTGTGACACACTTCCAAGGCAGGCTAAAGAAAGACACACAGATTATCTGCCTGAGAAAATCTTCCAAGTGAACTATGGTAATAGTTAATGACACCTAATGCAATAGCTCATCAGCTTGGGTGAAACTCTCATAACGTGCCACCTATATGACACAAGCTGGTATTATATACGGCAATAAATAACTGGAAGTAACAAATGTCTAAACGGGAATATGCACAGTAAAGTATGGTACAATCACTTACATATTTATGAGAGACTTATGGACATGTCTAAGATTTGCTTTAAAATATTCCCACACTGATATTGTAAGAGGGATACATGAAACAAACACAATGAAATCTTGGTAAGATTTGAAAGCTGCGTGAATCAGTATTCGTTATACCATTTTCTTTACTTTTATGTATGATTAAAATATTCCATAATTAAAACTGGAAAGAATACTATATAGAAAATATTCACAATGCCAGTTTACAAACAAAAGTAGAATGTAAAATGACACTTCATGTTGATTATAACCATGTGAAAAATAAGGGTGTGACCAACCTAATAGTAATAGCAGTTAGGTACCCTTAGACATTCACAATAGCTTTCTACAAACCATTTTTACTACAGGAAACCAGGACTCTTTGAGTCAATAGACAATTCTAGGTCTGGATCAGAAAATATACAACATGAACTTAGTTCATGTATCTTGTCATAGCAGGTCGTAGGATCATGTCAAAAGAACCCAGATACCACGCTGAATAGGCTCCCACTGGCTAAAGATAGGTCCATATGAACTTTGATATGGACACCAACTCTAACAGATTCCAACACACTGAATACGCTTAACACATTAACTGTCACGTGAGTTATGATATTTTTCATATTTCTACATTACTATTTTACATTACTAGTTTTCAAGTTTTTATATTATCTTTTTATTGATTTATGTTTAGGATCATTTTGTTTTTGAAGTTTTAGCCTATTTTCATAATAAAATATCATGGCAGTCATAATGATCCTAAAAAACACCCTAAACAATCACTTTGCAAGATACTAACGAACCCACCCACTGTTTTGACAACTGGTAAATAAATAAAATAAAAAGAAACAAGTGGTTGCACCTGTAGCTCAAATGGCTAAGGAGCCAGCCACATATACCAGAGTTGGCGGTTTCAAATCCAGTCTGGGCCTGCCAAACAACAATGACAACTACAACCAAAAAATAGCCAGGCATTGTGGCCGGTGCCTGTAGTCCCAGCTACTCGGGAGGCCGAGGCAAGAGAATCGCTTAAGCCCAAAAGAGTTTGAGGTTGCTGTGAGCTGTGATGCCACCGAACTCTTGAGGCTGGCGTCAAGAGCTTGAGGTTGAGGCTCTGTCTCAAAAAAAAAAAAAGAAACAAGCACCAAACTGGGGGAAAGGGAAGTTTTAAAGAATATATGACAACTACTTTGAAAGTACCTGACAAGTAGTACGAAGCCTACACCCAGCCCTAGGTGAAATGCTTACACTCTCACATTAAAGTGCTCATAATTTAGCAAAGAGAGACTGATAACCTGATGTGAGTATGCCAAACTAGAGGTGAAAAAAGTGCCAAGTCCAGAAGAGGGTTCACTCTGGAGGAATCTCCATCTAGAGCAGCGGTTTTCAACCTGTGGATCGCGACCCCTTTGTAACATTGAAAATACATCATGACATGTGGAAGGTTGAGAACCACTGATCTAGAGGGAGATCTGAGCTGACCTTTGAAGGGTTACCACTTACTGAGAAGTTTTCACATTTTAAACCATTCTCAAAATAGGCTACAGAATCTCATTACATTCCTCAGCATACACATATTACCCAGGGAAAGTCAAAGCTTCAGACAAAAATCTCTATGTCATTTAACTTCTCTCCCATGAAATTGGGCGACCCTTGAGATGTTCCTTTCAAGAAAAGTTAACTCCCTAGAACTTGGTGCGCTATACAGCCTAGGAATTTCACTTACATTTGACATAGTGAACTCGTGGTATAGCCCAAATTTGGAAAAGAGATGTGAAGACATCCATGCTCATGCTCAGAGTTCTTATGAAAGAGTTAATAAATACAAATCAACATCATCCCCACAATACTCCAAACCTACTCTGAGCTAGACACTGTGCTGAGGGATTTTTCTGTTTTTGTTTTTAAAGACATAGTCTCACTTTGTCGTCCCAGGTAGAGTGCCGAGCCATCATAGCTCAGCAACCTCAAACTCTTGGGCATAAGCAATCCTCTTGCATCATCCTCCCAAGTAGGTATAGGAGCCCACCACAATGCCCAGCTATTTTTCCAAACGAGGTCTTGCTCTGGCTCAGGCTGGTCTCAAACCTGTGTGCTCAGGCAATCCTCCTGCCTGCCTCCCAGATTGATAGGATTACAGGCATGAGCCACTGCGCCCAGCCTGTGATGAGGTATTTTGTTTTGTTTTTTTCCAGATGTTATCCTGGTAAATTCTCAAACCCAGTGAAATAAGAAACATTATTCCAATTATGTAGACAAGGAAGTGTGCTCCCCAAATTAAGTCATTTGTGCTGTGACCCAAAAGCCCTTGAAATACTAGAAGAGAGGTCATATAAAGATAAACACTGTCAACACACCACTGACATTTCACATTGAAGGAATGGCTATCTGAAAGGGAAAGACAACTGAGACTGAGTGATTCTTTTCATCAATAAATGTCATCTTACCACCAAAAGCCTTTTATGGACTATCTCTCTCAGCTCTCCACCTTTCAAATCTCTTTCTGATTTCCACTACAGATTTCTCTACTCTGGATGGATTTTTACTGGCCCCCACACCCCACGTGCACTACTTCTTTCCTACTTTAAATGCCATATTGCTTCCTAGGCACTCATCTTTTGGGTCTAACTCACATCCCCACCTTTTTTTTTTTTTTTAATTTTTTTGAGACAGTCTTACTTTGTTACCCTCGGTAGAGTGCCAATGGTGGTATAGCTCACAGCAACCTCAAACTCTTGGGCTCAAGTGATTCTCTTGCCTCAGCCTCCTAAGTAGCTGGGACTACAGGCACACGCCAAAACACCCAACTATTTTTAGAGACAGGGGTCTCACCCTTGCTCAGGCTAGTCTCAAACCCATAAGTTCAGGCAATCCACCTGTCTCAGCCTCCCAGAGTGCTAGGATTACAGGCGTGAGTCACCACGCACAACCTACATCCTCACCTTCTATTCCAGGAAGTCCCTCAAACACCTTCCACACCCAGAACACTTGCCTTCATACAACTTGTTGCCTGGATCATATAAATCTATATGAGGGCATCATTTTGTTTCAAGTATATACTTCTCGTGTCCCTAGTCTGAAAATTCCTTGAAAGCTGTGTTGAGTACTGATTTATTACCTTAGGAAGGGAAAGGATATAATATATTCTCTATAGACAGATGCTAAAATTTATTTGAACACAGGCAACGACTTGCTCAAGGAACCTGTATTTCTCAGCATTTCTCATATATAACCTTGAGGTTACCGTACCCCATTATCTTCTTCTGGCTAGAGAACAGCCAGCTAGAGGTAAAAAGCAACATCAAAGCTGTTTCACTAGGTGAAGCAGCAGGCATATTTTCTGCTTAGTACAACTTCACTGCCTCTGTCTTTAGACACTGCCGAGAGAATATTCTACAATTATTCAAAGCTGTGGCGATTCTGTCCTGTTTTCTTTTGGGTTAGAAATATTAGCAAGGCCAATTACTGACCTTTACCAAATGAAGAATTTTTTAAATGGTGGCAAAATACACAGGATGTAGAACTGACCATCTTAACCAATTTTAATTGAACAGTTCATGACATTAAGTATATTCACATGGTTGTGCTACTATCACCAGCATCAGTGTCCAGAGTGCTTTACCTTTACAAAACTGAAACTCAGTACCTATTAAAGTATAGCTTCCCTTTGCCCCATACACTCTGTCCCTGGCAGATGCCATTCTACCTTCTGTATTTCACTACTCCAGGTACTTCATACAAGTGTTATCAAACAGTATTTTTCCTTTTGTGACTGCATATTTTACTTAGCATAATGCCATCAAGGTTTACCTATGTCATAGCATGTCCATGTATCCAATTTTTCTTCCCTTTTAAGGCTACACAATATTCAACTGTATAATCTGTTTATCCATGTATTTCTTTATCTATTTAGCAGTTAATGGACATTTGGCTTACTTTGAAATAAGGAGCTTTGATCCAATGTGAGTGACAAGCAGCTCAGGAGACTGGCTCTAAATTAGAGCAGTCTCATTAATGTGAACACAATCAAAGAATCAAAGTCTAGTGACTATGAACACAATAGAAAGCTGCTAAAAGGAATTTCCATCTTCTTATCTGTACCAGGAATTGGAACCAGATAGGACATTTATTTAAATACTCCAATTGATCTAGAACAGTGGTTCTCAACCTTCCTAATGCCGCGGCCCTTTAATACAGTTCCTGTGGGTCACGACCCACAGGTTGAGAACAGCTGATCTAGAAACAAATCTTGACATCATCTTTGTTTCTGAGGATCTCCCCTCCCCTATTCTTACCAGCTCAGGTACTCTTCATTTGCCTACTTCTGCTTTGGAGCCTTCTACTCCCGTCATCCTCCTGATAGCAGCATCACAGTTTCCAGTGTCCCTTAACACAGTGCGTATGTTCTTGCCTCCTCGTTTCTACTGTTTGTCGGTGGTCTCTCTGCCTGAAAAACCTTCTCTTGGTTTACATCTAGTCAGGTTTCTAGAGTCAGGTTTCTAGTCAGGTTTTCTTTTCATTCTTTCTAGTCCCAGAAATTAGGCTCTGGGCACATAATGATTGTTTAGTAAATTACAAGGCTAAATTATATTTGTTAAATTCACATTCTCTCTTGAGAAGATAAATTTAAAGAAAAATTCTAGGTTAATGAGATTATAAGTAATTTTTATGTATACTTTAATATTGTTCAAATTTTCTAATGATCAGCAGACCTAAAATTTACTTTTTAGAAAATATAAGGATTATCTGACTATAACAGACTGAATGTTTTGTCCCATATCCCCAATTCATATGTTAGAACCCTAACCCAAACTGATAGTATTGGGATGTAGGGGGTTAAAGAGGTGATCAGGTCATGAGGGCAGAGTCCTCATGAAAGGGATTAGTGACCTTATACAAGAAGCCCCAGAGAGTTCATTCTCTTCTTCCACCATGTGTGGGCAAAGAGAGAAGGCATCAGATATAAAGAAGTGGCCCTCACTATGTACCAAATGTGCTGGTGCCTTAAACTTGGAGCTGTGAGAAGTAAATACTTTTTATTTCTAAGCCACACAGTTAAGGGTATTTTGTTATAACAGCCTGAGTGGTCTAACACACTCATCAAGGATATCTGATCACTTGAGGTTATCTATTGAGTTTAAATTTTAAAAACCTGCTAAGTTACCGGATAGCCTAAAAACACAAATGCTTGAGTTTTGTTTTATTTGCTTATTTTTTTGAGACAGAGCCTCAAGCTGTCGCCCTGGGTAGAGTGCCATGGCATCACAGTTCATAGCAACCTTCAACTCCTGGGTAAATGCTTGAGCTTTAAAGAATTAAATTGTAGGACAATTATGACAGCACTATGTAAGTTCAAATCATCCCCTCTCATTTTAAGCATTTGTAAATGGTTGCCTTTTTGCAAATCAACTACAGTAAATAGAAGATTAGATCTGGATATGCCAAAGTAAGGCAGAACTCATTTTCAACAAAGACACCAAGAATATACTCTGGGGGAAGGAAGGGATTAATAACCAGAATACCAGGAGCTCAGACAACAGCAAAAAACCCCACTTTAAAAAAATGGGCAAAAGATCTGAATAGACCTTTTCTGAAAGAGGACATATAAATGCCAACAAATATATGAAAAAATACTCAGTATCACTAATCATCAGAGAAATGCAAACCAAAACTATGATTAGATATCATCTTACCCCAGGTAAGATGGCTTTTATCATAATGATAGGCAGTAGGCCGGGCGCGGTGGCTCATACCTATATAATTCCAGCACTTGGGAGGCCGAGGTGGGTGGATTTCCTGAGTTCACGGGTTCGAAACCAGCATGAGCCAGAGTGAGACCTCGTCTTGAAAAATAGCTGGGCATTGTGATGGGTGCCTGTAGTCCCAGCTACTCGGGAGGCTAAGGCAAGAGAATTGCTTGAGCCAAGACTTTGAGGTTGCTATAGTGGAGCGCCAGGAGAGAAAATTTCTTTTGGACACTGGAGCAACTTTTTCTGTACTTCTCTCTAATCCTGGTCTTCTATGTCCCAAATCCATAACTATACAGGGGGTGTCTGGACAGCTGGTTACCAAATTTTTCTCCCAGCCTCTAAGCTGCAATTGGGATGACTTGCTGTTCTCTCATGCCTCCCTAATCATCCCTGATAGTCCTGCTCCCCGTTTGGGGAGGGACGATGGGCACTAGCTTTTAAGTGGACATGAATACATTCCCTGGGGTCCCTGTGACCCATGGGAAAGTGTATTAGAAAGATAAAATAGTGTTCAGTATTGTGATATTTATCAGTGATAACAATTTCAGTTGTTGCTATGTTAGGTCCTTTAAAACCATGGGTAAATGGAAGGCTGAGAATTTGGGTTTGAAATTAACTCTGAAGGTGGTGGGCTGCTGGAGACTTTTTGTGGGCTGGTGGGCTTTTGGAAGGCTGTTTGACCATGTACATGAAATTGGTAAATATTGATAATTTTTCATCGAGTACTTCTGCTTTTAGGTTTTTTTTTTTTTTTTTTTTTTTTTTTTGAGACAGAGCCTCAATCTGTCACCCTGGATAGAGTGCTTTGGCATCACAGCTCACAGCAACCTCCAATATCTGGGCTCAAGCGAGTCTCCTGCCTCTGCCTCCCAAGTAGCTGGGACTACAGGAGCCTGCCAGAACGCCCAGCATTTTTTGGTTGCAGCCGTCATTGTTGTTTGGCGGGCCCAGCTGGATTCGAACCCGCCAGCTCGGGTGTACGTGGCTGGCGCCTTAGCCCGTTGAGCTACAGGCGCCAAGCCACTGCTTTTAGGATTTGTCTTTCTGAAACACCGGAGCCTGCATGTGTAGCAGCATTGTGTTTAATAGCATAAATGACTGTCAGTAGAAATGTGTGTACTTATAATACATCTGTGTAATGAAATGCTTACTCAAACACCCACCAAAATGAAGTAGGTTGAGCTACAAGATATTTTAAAGTAATATGGGTAATGTGGTCTCATTAATGAATAAAGCTGGGGAATCTGGAGACTACACATAAAAGTTAATTGTGGTTATCATTGAGAAATGAGGGCTATTGCCTTTTTATATTTATATTACTATAATATTTTAATATTTTATAGAAGTATATGTAGAATATTTTCATTTATTATACCAATACACCCATAACATTTTTTTAAAGATCCTTTTATTTTAGAATGGATGGCTAAATTATATCAAATTAAGGCAGTTTTCCTTGTGACAATTTTCAGGTGGAAAAAGAAAGTGTTTTAGGTTTTTTACTAAAAGGGAAGGCAGAAGGAAAGTAAAAGCCTTTTTGTCTCTTTAATTGGCTATATCTAAGTTTTTTAGGTGAAACATTTTCACTGACATTTCAAATTTTATAAAATGCTGATATGAACCATGCAGAAATTAATGAACTGATATTGACTTAGTTTGAAAATGAACATCAAGATTTATTGAGCAAAGCAGTAAATATTGACCCAGGCAGAGATAAGGTCAATATTTACTCTGACATAACATAAATCCAAATATTCATTAATCTATAAATTTAGTGGGTCAACATAAGACATACAAAGTTATATAGAAATATATATTTTTCATATCTGTGATGGATCAAAGTCAAACATCTTTTTTTTTTTTTCCTGGTCATAAATTGGAAAGGATGATGTTTGCTCCTTTCAAAATACCTTCTTGGGGAGAGGGTTGTGTGGGTGGGTAGAGGGATGAGATTAATGCCACATATAAAGAAAGGTTCAGAGGAAAAATGCACATGGACAAATACATGTATAATAATTGGGGAGCTGTGGCTTGTGTGAACTATGTGGTTGACTTAAAGGACACTGTTCTTCTTTTCTAAGTTAACGAAATGTATTCATTTATTATATCTGATTTGGTTCATAAAACCCACTTTCTAAAGACATAAAACAAAGAACATTCTCCCTTTCCCTCTGGATATTGTTAAGTGACATTATGTGAAATTTTGTTTGGCAAATAAAATATTGTTGGTGTATATCATGCTGAGTAACACTTTATTGGCTGCAGTTTCCTTTGTTGAAATTATTAAGCAGAATTGAACTCTTCGTTCCTTATCTTGTCGCTTCTCTTGATGGGGTGGTTGTGGTAGCAGTAAGAAGAAAATGAGGAAGAGCTCTTTCACTGGATGGGGAACTTTTAGTATTGGCAGTATGTACTAGGGGTGTTGGATCTTAAACAGGGAATTGTCTCTGTTTATTTGAGAGCAGAAAGTCAGTCAGTCACAAGGTCAAGTGTAATGTTGTACCTGAGCAAAAGTCTTAAAATCTTAGGTGGTCCTGTTGGGGTCAGTCCACCTGTCACATTCTTTGAGAGTAGCATGGCGATGTTAGTCTTCAGTGGTTTGACGGTTTATCTGTCTTAGCTAGTAATCTCCTGTGGCCCTGTTTGAGAGTAACGGATTTAAAAGGAGTTATCATCTTGTCTTTTTGAGATGGGGATGCTCTGTTGCCTAGCCTAAAGTGTAGTGGTGTCATCATAGCTCAATTCAACTTCAGCTACAAACTCCTAGGCTCTAGGGATTCTTTTCTCTTAGCCTCCAGAGTAGCAGGGACTATAGGTATGTGCCACCATGCCTAGAAAACTTTTTTATTTTTTGTAGAGATGAGGTCTTGCTGTGTTGCTCAGGCTGGTCTTAAACTCCTGGCCTCAAGTGATCTTCCTGCTTTGGCCTCCCAAAGTGTTGGGATTACAGATATGAGTCACTATGCCCAGCCTTGGTCGTCTTTCTTGCTATTAAAATTTACCTACCCTGGTTGGGTGCGGTGGCTCATGCCTGTAATCCTAGCACTCTGGGAAGCCAAGGCAGGCAGATCACTTGAGCTCAGGAGTTCAAGACTAGCTTGAGCAAGAGCAAGACCCTGGCTCTACTAAAAATAGAATAATTAGCAGAGTGTTGTGGTGTGTGCCTGTAGTTCTAGCTACTTGGGAGGCTGAGGCAAGAGGATCGTTTGAACCCAGGAATTAGAGGTTGCTGTGAGCTAGGCAGATCCCATGATGTTGTAGCCTGGGTGACAGAGTGAGACTCTGTTTTAAAAAAAAAAAATTATTTGTCCCATATTTCATTTACTTTTAAGCCCCATTTTCTATTATGTAACTGAGACCTTGTATAAGTTTAAAAAATACCAGTGGGATGTCCATAACACAGTATCTTACCTTCTTGAGAAATGTTTGAACTTTTAGGAACCCTCACTTTTAATTAACGTGTGCCATTATAGGATATAATAATAATGTTTCCCTTGAGTGTAGTATTGATTATGATTTTATGTCACATGAGAAATGACTCTATTGTGATATAGGAATTTGACTTTAACATAATAAAGTCATTTCTACTTTTTTTTTTTTTTAATAAAAGAGAAATTCACATTTTGGTACTAATAAGTCTTTAACACCCCTCCATCATTTGCTAATATCTCTTTTCAATATAAAGAGATAGCATTGCCCTCAAAGTCCTGAGCTGGGAAAGTATCTTAGAATGTAATCTCATGGATTTTGTTATTTTCCTGGTACTCTTCATGTCTCGCAAGCTGTGCTAGTTTTCCATTTTGATGTGTTACGTTTTCTCTTAAATTATATTCAAGCTTTTATAAAAAGTGAGCCAGTTAAAAGAAAAATTTTATCTAAGTAGTAGTATGGCTGGCTTTCTAAGATGGCAAAATAAGTTATCTTCTGTGGGAGATATCACCATTTTGGCACAATTGAAATGCCTGTTATTATGTCCCATATAATCAGACTGTTATCTGTGATGTGAAAAATTACAAAGTGAGTAGAGTTTCCTTGAGTTGGTTTAAAAATCAAGAAAAACAGTGTCCTCATTCAAAAACTATGTCTCATTGTAAGTACTGGTTCTGGTATAGCCATATGGATTGTTAACAATCCTAAAATAGTATATACTTGGCCCAAATCCTCTGAATTTTCCTTCCATCACTGCTCTAGAAACTCATTTTCCTATTTAGGATCCTTCCACAAATCCTACAGTAGACCTCTTCACATATCCCCTGCTATCCACTGCCATTCTTGCTCATCAGATATGTATTATCCTAAAATGCTCTGCAGCCTATTTGAATTGAGTTGATCTCTAGATTTTCCAGGGCTTGGGAAACCATTTGATCTAGATTTCCTGTTTATATTGATCTGCATTCTCTCAGGTTGAAGTCTGGTCCCTGGTAGGAAAACAATCTTCTTTTCAAAACTGCGTGAAATTGGGGTGGTGCCTGTCGCTCAAGGAGTAGGGTGCTGGCCCTATGTACCAGAGGTGGTGGGTTCAAACCCAGCCCCAGCCAAAAACTGCAAAAAAAAAAAAAAAAAACTGCCTGAAATTTTGCGGTTCCCAAAGGTATCATTTAATAGCTCTGCCTCAATTATTATTGACCCATTTTCTTTCTTTCCTGTTCCTCCCATCCTCCTAGTTCCTAGTGTTAGGACAATGTTCTTCCTTTTAGCAGGGCATGCATGCCATTAGTGCAGTAGGTATTGATTGTCCTTTGAGAAATTTAGCAGGAAAATGCAATATAGAGCTCTTGTAGCTGTTTGTCTAGCACCTGCAAAGGTGAGCAAAGCCATTTGTAGTGTGTTTCTGCTTCTGGGGCTTACTGTGATAATGGGAAGTATTTTCTTATCACTATTGTTAACTACATACTCCACACTCTTCTCTTGGGGAGTGATTTTGACACTTCTTGATGGTCCTGTGGCTTTTACATTCTTACACCACCTTCTAATTAGCTCTCTCTTCTCTCACCATCCACTAGGGTGTGAAAGGAAAGTTTCAACACTGAAGGCCAAGTGGGCTGTGTACCTGCGGTGCCGGAAAGAACTAGTCAAGACCTGCTTACCTTTGTTATCTGAGTACACCATAGCTAGCAATATTATTAGGATTTTTCTCTCAAATTATCATAGAAGTCATTTCCAGGAACATATTTTGAGTATAAGGATTTGCTTTTGGGTCAGTTCTGGCCTCTGGCTTAAGGATATGGGCGGTTTATATTTATTTATTTTCTTCTTTTTGGAGATAGAATCTCACTCTGTCATCCTGGGTAGAGTGCCCTGGCATCATAGCTCCCAGTAACCTCAAACCTCAAATGATCCTCTTGCCTCACCTCCCTGAGTAGCTCGGACTATAAGTACCTACTACAACACCCAAACACCTGGCTATTTTTAGTAGAGACAGAATCTTGCTCTTACTCAGGCTGGTTTCAAACTTCTGAGTCCAACAAGCAACCTACCAGCCTTGAGTGCTTGGATTATGGGTGTGAACCACCATAATCTTAGGTAGCACGTATAGAGGTTGGACACCTCTAGGCAGCATCTTTGTATTCTGCTATCTTTAAGGCAGATCCCATGTTGTTTATACTTTGCTGTCCTTGTGGGTTGGCTTTGCTTATGGTCTTAATATGGCTTCAAATGCTAAGAGACCATTCAGAGAAGGCAGAAAACATGTGCCTTTCTTATATCTCTATTTACGAGCAAATAAAACTAAAATTAATTAAGTTGAAATGAAATTTAAGATTCAGTTACTCCTATCACAAAGGCCAAACTTCAAGTTGTCCATAGCCACATGTGGCTAGTAACTACTGTTTAAATCTGCACAGATAGAGAACATGGTCATTCCTTTTTCTTTTTTTTTGGCCGGGGCTGGGTTCGAACCCACCACCTCCTGTATACGGGGCCGGCACCCTACTCCTTTGAGCCACAGGCGCCACCCAGCATGTTCATTCTTGCAGCAAGTTTTATTAGACAGTGCTGCTCAGAGGACAAAGATGTTTTAGAGGACCTAGCAGGTAACATAGCGAGTATTGGTTCTGTCCAAAGCACTGGGCTAATTGCTCTGTTAATTGATGTCCCCCCCCCCCTTGATAAATTTGGGAATTGGGACAGCTGGATACCAGATGTTCTCCTAAATGGAAAGAAAGCTTTAGGTACAGAGTCCATTTAAGATCTTCCTGGAAAGCTTGCACAATGCCCCAAGTGTATAAGGGAAGGGGGCCTCAAGTCTAGGAGGATTCCATGTAGATCCCTCTTCCCTTTGGAGGTCTGGGGAAGTTGAGCTAGGGTCTGATTTCTAAGCAAAGTTCTGACAATTTGGCTAAATACATTAGGGACTTACAGAGAATAGAGTATGCCGGTCTTCATACATTGACTCATTGACTGAAAGAGTATTAATCAAGCACAGGCCAGGTGACAGGCTCAATTGTAATAACAAAACATACGGAATTCCATTTCTACCCACATTCCTACAATGAGGCATTCACAAAATAACATGTAATCTCATCACCTAATGCTGTGAAATAAAGTATAAATGAAAGGAATGCTGGTAGGGGTGACGTAGTGCTGTAGGGCATGACACAGAGAAGGGGGTGCCGTTTTAGTCTGGGAAGACCTCCTTGATAAGGCAATATTCGAGCAGAGACCTGAATATAAAGGAGGTTGCTGAGCCCTCTGAATATGCGGGATAAGCATTACAAGCAGAAGGAAGAGGGGAAACAATGGAACTCCAAAGGTTGAGTGATATACTTACAATCACTCTGCAAGTTATATTTTATTTTTATTTTATTTTTTGAGACAGAGTCTCAGTTTGTTGCTCCTGGTAGAGTGCTGTGGCATCATTGCTCACAGTAATCTCAAACTCTTGGGCTCAAACAATTCTGTTGCCTCAGTCTCCCAAGTAGTTTGGACTATGGGCACCTTCCACAACACCCAGCTATTTTTAGAGATGGGCTCTCGCTCTTGCTCAGGCTGGTCTCAAACTTCTGAGCTCAGGCAATCCAACTGCCTCAGCCTCCCAGAGTGCTAGGATTACAGGCGTGAGCCACTGTGCCTGGCCTCACTCTGCTAATTTTAATTAGGACTCATTCTGGAGCCTTCTGGTCCAATATTTTTGCTTAGGATAAATATTCTATACTACTAGAGAAATAGTTTTGAACTGGCAATTTTTTGCCTTTCTGTGGGATATTGGACAATGAGACATTTTTAGATTGTCACAATTGGGAGTGGTTGTGTGGGTAACTGGCATTAAATGAGTAGAGGACTGGGATGCTGTTTTAACATCCTACCATGTACACAAAAAATAATCATTTGGCCCCACATGCTAATAGTGCCAGGTTGAGAAACTCAGTAATGAAGCCTCACCAGAATCTATTGCTTTTATGTAGTCTCCATGACGCTGTGAGAGCTCCACCTTTCCAGCCAGTTACTGATCCAAATCCTTAACTGGTGGCATGAGCACAGCCAGCTGTGATGTGCAGGACAGCTGCATTATTGGAGAATCAAGCGAGTACCACTGTTTCCCTCCTGTTTGGAGACTGAACAGTAGAAATGGAAATCTTGGCAAGGTGACCATAACAGAAGTTCATGCATGAAATCATCAAGGAGTCAATCACACATCTGGTTGTGGTGAAAAGCCCTCCTCTTACATCACATGTAGGTGATGGATGATGGCTGCGCTGCATAAACAGGTGATGAGATTGCTTTTATTATCATTGTTTTATCTTTGAGGTCTCTGATGACTATTACATGTGTCGATTCTTTGATCTAAGAGGCTGTTATGAAATAATATCCATCTTAGTATTGCTAACCATGAAGGGCCCTAAAGAATCAGCCTCCGCGCCACTGTAGCACCATGAGAAAATTTACAGTTACCCCGTAGTAAACCGTGACAAGTTACTTCAGGGATGGCAGGGAATAGCACAGTTTCTTAAGTGATGACCTTTCACAGAGAAGGGTTATAGAGAACAGAGCTGGGAATGGTGATTGACAGGCCATTGATTTTTTTTTTTTTTTTTTTTTTTGAGACAGAGCCTCAAGCTGTCACCCTGGATAGAGTGCTGTGGCATCACAGCTCACAGCAACCTCCAATTCCTGGGCTCAAGCGAGTCTCCTGCCTCCGCCTCCCAAGTAGCTGGGAC
>CAUYRH010096093.1:0-25783 GCA_963574655.1 Perodicticus potto | reverse complement strand
TTTCTGATTGATGAAATTAGGGATTTTACTCTTCTACTTCTGGTTAGGTGGGCCAAAGGTTTATCTATTTTATTGACCTTTTCAAAAAAACAACTTTTTGATTGATTTATCTGTTGTGTAATCCTTGTGTTTTCAATTTCATTTAATTCTGCTCTAATTTTAGTTATTTCTTTTTTTCTCTGGGTTTTGGGTTGAAATGTTCTTCCTGTACCAGTTGCTTGAGATGTCCCATTAAGTTGTTGACTTCTTTTCTTTCTGTTCTTTTGAGGAAGGCTTTCAATGCTATAAATTTACCTCTTAGGACTGCCTTTGTGGTATCCGCGAGGTTCTGGTAATTCGTGTCTTCATTATTGTTTTGTTCCAAAAATTTGGTAATTTCCTTCTTAATCTCATCTATGTCCCAGTTGTCATTCATCATGAGGTTATTTAGTTTTCATGATTTTGGATGAGTATGCAGATTCCTGTTGTTACTGAGTTCAACATTTATTCCATGATGGTCAAAGAAAATACAAAGAATTATTTCTATTCTTTTAAATTTGCTGAGGTTATACTTGTGAGCTAAGATGTGATCAATTTTGAAGGATGTTCCATGGGCTGAAAAGAAGAATGTGTATTCAGTTTTGTAAGGATGATATGTTCTGTAGATGTCTGTTGAAGTCAATTGTTGAATGGTTAAGTTTAAGTCTATAATTTCTTTACTTAGTTTATTATTGGAGGATCTATCCAACACTGCCAAAGGGGTGTTAACATCTCTGACTATTATGGTGCTGGAGGAAATCAAGTTGCGCATGTCTGTTAGAGTCTTTCTTATTAATTGAGGGGAAGTCTGGTTGGGTGCATAAATGTTAATAATTGAAATCTCATGCTGTTGTGTGTTGCCCTTAACAAATTTGAAGTGACCATCCTAATCTTTCCTTACTTTTTTGGCTTAAAGCATACAGTACTTGTGAATAAAATTGCAACACCTGGGCAGCGCCTGTGGCTCAAAGGAGTAGGGCGGCACCCCCATATACCAGAGGTGGTGGAATCAAACCCTGCCCTGGTCAAAAAGTGCAAAAAAAAAAAAAAAAAAAATTGCAACACCTGCTTTTTTCTGATTTCTATTTGCCTGAATTATAGATAATCATGCCTTCATCCTGAGTTTATATGTATCTTTTAAGGTAAGATGAGATTCTTGAATTCAGCAGATATCTGGCAAGAGTTTTTGTATCCAGTCACCCAACCTGTGCCTCTTTAGAGGACAATTTAAGCCATTCACATTAATTGAGACTATTGATATGCTTGGTAGTATTTTGGGTATGGAGTTTTTCAAAAGTCCAGTGGACATTTTTAATCCTTTCAAAACTGTGGAAGTTGGAGTTTGATGAAAAGTTTCTGTGTGAGTTTACTTTTGTGGTTGAACATTGGGCTAGTCATTATGGAGGATAGGTCTGAGAATATCATGATGAGCTGATTTAGTTATGAAAAATTTCTTCAATATGTTAATGTCATTAAAGTATTTAATTTCTCCATCATAAATGAAACTCAGTTTAGCTGGATACAGGATCCTGGGTTGAAAGTTTTTTGTTTTATAAGATTAAATATTGATGTCCACCCTCTTCTAACTTGCAAATTTTCAGAAGACAGATATGCATTCATTCTAATCTTCTTCCCCTTGTAGGTTATGGTTTTCTTACCTCTGGCTGCTTGCAGAATTTTCTGCTTCATATTAACTTTGGTGAAGTTAATTATAATGTGTCTGGGAGATGTTTTATTTGGATTGAGTTGAGCTGGAGTTCTAAAACTGTCTTCTATCTGGATTTCAGAATCTCTTGCAATGTTTAGGAAGTTCTCCTTGATTATTTCTTGCAGTGGAGCATTTGTGCCTTTCAAAGCAACCTTGTCACCTTCAGGAATTCCTTTAAGGGGAATATTAGTTTTCTTTGAATTATCCCAGAGCTCTCTGAGAGAATGACCCATTTGTGCTCTCTACTTCTCTTTCACTTTGAGCATTTGGGAGTGTTCAAAAGCTTTGTCTTCAATGTCATGAATCCTTTATTATTCCTGTTCGTTTCTGTTACTGAGGTATTCTACTGTATTTTTCAGATATTTGAGGGCTGCACGTTCTTGCCACAATGTATCAAAATCCTTGGTGATTTTGTCTTTGAAATCATTGAATTCTTGAGACAACTTTTGAATGACTCCTTGAAATTCTAATTCCATTTTTACCTCTATTCTGTTGATCTTATTTACCATCCAAATTCTGAACTTGATTTCTGATATCTCAGTCATTTGATTATGAATCGGATTATATAGTGTCTCTGTTTTGTCATTTCTTGGGGGAGTTGATGTCCTCTGATTATTCATGTTGGCAGAGTTTACCACAGATTCGGCCTCATGTTTATTTTTCACCTTTGGCTAGATGGACAGGTAGGGTGAAATTGGATTGGAGTCTCCTGTAGTTGTGGTTAACCAGACCTTTGTGAAGGATTTAGGACTGGTCACTGTAGTTTTTACCCCTACAGGTTTGCAAACAAACCATACAGTATTACAGTCTGATGATCTCGGAACCTACTTGGTGTGGTAGGGGTGGATGGCTCTGTCTTGTATTTAGCTCATCTTTTTCTGATCCTAATGGATTAGTGACTCTGTATTGAAATCTCAGCTATGATGAAATACAAGCAACTAAGACACCCTGCTCCCCATGAGCAACACCTGGGAGAGGAAAGTCAATGCTTCTCATTGCCACATAATCAGGGTACCACCCAAGAGGGTCCTTGGATGATTGTCTCAGATTAGAAGTTCCAAACCAATTGACACAATTAATACCAACTCTCAAGTGGGAGAGTTTGTAAGGTGTCTGGTAACTAGATAGCAGTGGACTACTGGCTGCTCAAATGTGACTCACTCTTGCACTTTGTGGAGTCAAAAGGGCCCACCCAGTAGCAGAGTTGGACCAGGGGGCTGGAGTCTCTTTCCCTACCTTACGCTTCTTTCATGCCCTGTCACTGGAAACCCCATGGGGCTGTGGTCCTGCTCCTTCCAATAAGAAAATGTGTCAGGGCATTGCAACTGCCAGAGTAAAAGGAAAGTCAATGCCCCCTCAGCCCAGCCATCACCCTCTGTCACCTGCCAGCTCAGGGAGGTGAGGTCTGCCTGCTTCAGGTACTCAATGGCAACTGAAGAGTGTTCCTCCTGAGCTCAGTCCGAACCTGAGGAAAACAAGTCAGCAATTGTTTTACTCCCTCAGCCACTGCACCTTTGCCCCAGCAGCTTTATAGCACTAGTATCTATCCCTATAGGGCAAGGTCTGGCTTCCTCCGGCATTCCTCAGAGTTGGGGAGGTGTCTCTCCAAAATTAGACCCCAGCAGGATTGCTCTACTGTTTCTGAATCTTCATGGAAGGCATTCCTACACAGCTTCCAGTTGCCTCCCATAGCCATGGAGGTGGCTGTAGTGGCCTCTCTGGGAGCACAGGGCACACGGCTGCAGCAACATGGTGGGACATGCAGTGCATGGTTCTGACAGGGTGAGGCTCGGGTTGAGCATCTCTGACTGGGCAGGAAAATGGGCATGCAGTGCTGGAAGGGCAGTGTGTGATGAGAAGCTCTGGCTGGGTGGGGTGCAGGGCTTGCGGCTCTGGCTGGGTGGCTCTGGTTGGTGAAAGTGCATGGCTCTGCCAGGGTGGGATGCACAGCAAATGGCTCTGGCATCGAGTGGAGCAGTGCACTCGGTTCCCACAGGGTCAGGCCCAAAGCTTGCAAGCTGCCTCCTGCAACTGGTTTGCACTTCCTCAAAGCCAAGCTGACAGCATCCCCACTTTGACTGCAGTACATCTGGGCTCACTGTTACAGTGTACCTTTTCTACCATGGCTCTTGCACTGCCCAGACCTGGCAATAAACCACAGACATTCCAGTATTTGCAGAAGTTAGGCTTCTGTACCATCAGGTGAGAAAGAAGGGTGGACTGGAAGTTCAAAATGGCAAGGAAAATGTTAGCTCAACTTTCGTGCCTGGCAAGAGAGTAATCAGGGTCACAGCAGGGTCTCTCTGGATAAGTATTCCCCACTTTCTGCAACTCTCTCCCTCCCATAGAGTGGGACAAGAGGTCCTTAGTTCACCACTCACTTGTAGAAAACCCACAGTGACCAAAAAGGAAAAAAAAAAAAAAACACTCTTGGAGGAGGGGACAGATACTTTCCCTTTGGGATGAATTTTGTACCTGAAATTTGTTCTCTTGTAGTTGCAGCTTGCCTTGGCAGAGGTGACATGCAGTTATCACTATTCTCTCTCAGCTCAGCTCCTAGTCTTCAACATTATTTGGTACTTTCTAGTCATAATTCTTCCTTCTACACAGGAGCTTCTGTGGAAAGCTGGCTCTAGTCTGCTTTCTTGCCCCTCTTCTGAGATTTCCAAATTTTTATTACCAAATCTCTTTCAAGACTTAAGTTTTCGGCTATTATTTCATAAATAGCTTTTCTATGCCTTTTTACATTTCTTTGCCTTCTGGAACACACATATGGTTAATATTTATTTGCTTTGTAATCTATAAGAACTGTAGGGTTTTCTTTATTTTTTTCTATTGTCTGACTGGTTTATAAACAAAAACAAACAAAGAAAAAACCCTATGATTAGTCATAGAAATTCTTCTGCTTTACCCAGTTTGTTATTGAATCTCTTGATTGTATTTTCCCTTTCATTGATTAAGTTTTTTAGCACTAATTTCTATTAGATATTTCTCATGATATATATTTCTTTTGTTTTATTTGTCATTAAGATCATATATTTTTCCTGATTTCTATCTATTTTCTTTTGCCTTACTTAGTCTCTTAAGATTATTACTTTGAAATCCTTTTTAGGTAATTTTAATATTTCTAATTATTTAGTGTATGTTAATTAAAAATTATTGTGTTTCTTCGGTGATGTCGTTCTTCCTGCTTTTTCAAGATTCTTCTATCCCTGCATTGATATCCGTGTGTCTGCTGAAATAGTCACAATTTCCGATTTTGTATCATGTAGTTTATGGTGAAATTTTTTTCACATGCAAATATATCCTAGTATCTGTAGAATAGAGTGCATTGGCTTTTTTCTGGGTGGCTTTTGTGGAGTATTTTATTTACAAGATTTTTAGCTATAGTTTATGTTGGTGATGCCTGTGAATGTTTCAGTGATTTAGTCTGCAGAGGTTTGTGTGGTCGATTTTCTTACTTTGGTTATGCTACATTTGGGGTAGGGTGTTGCGCTGGTGCCTGCACTTGAGAATCCTGGTGCTAGTAGGCCAGAAGCTTGGCTCCAGTACTACTCCACTGGGGGCAAAATACCAGGTGGGTGGTGCTTTAGATAAAAGAGTTCGATGCTGGTCAATTGGCAGCCATGCTTGGGTACTTCTCCCTTAGGGGAAGGGAGATGGGATGGTACTCACTTCAGGTAGGGGTGGAGCTGATTGATCTGGAACTTGGCATAGGTGCTGATCCCCTGGGCATGCAGTGCTAAGATGGTCCATGCCCAAGGCAAGCATAAGGGTGGATGGCCAATGACTCAGCCCAGATGTTACTCCCCTGAGGGTAGGGTGCTAAAGTTGATTGTGCTCAGAAGAAGCACAAGGTTAACCATCCACTGGCACTGCTGTAATTTGGCTCCCATGGAGGAAGAATTCTGTCATACTTCATACTCTAGAAAAAAGGAGAACTAGTGGGCAGGCAGTTCAGTTTAGGAATTATGTATTTGTAATTAAAATATAATTCCCACTTTAAAATATACATGAGACAGAAAATATTGAGAGTGCTTTCCTCTGGGGAATGTGCCTTACTCCATCTTAAAAAAACACTGTTTTATTTTTATTTTCAAAATATTAATTATATATATTCATGAAATGCAATATGACACTTTGGTGTATGTTTACATTGTGAAGTGGTTAAATAAACGAATTAACATATGTGTTGTCTTACATGTTTTTCAATTTTTTGTGTTGGGTACATTTAGGAATATCTGGTTGTCTTTTCATACCCATCACAATTCTTTTCAAAGAAGTTATGAATGTTTTTATTTAAAACTAAAGGGCTATCACCTGACTTTCAGCAAAAGTTTACTAATGAATAAAACTTGCCTTGTAAAGCCCATCAGATGACAGAGTTTTAAAATCCTATGTAAGAAGAATGATTAAGTATTGCAAATGTGATAGAGATTGTGAAAATGCATTCAAATATGTACAAATGTATATGTATATACACACAAATACATATATATATATATATATATATATATATATATATCTTATGTATTCATATATAACTGGGCAATAAATTTAAGTACCCCACATACAAGCAAGACAAATATAGAGAAATATTTTGCTGTGTAGAAATCTTGGAACCGTTTTTCAATGATATGTCTTTTGTTTGTTTTTCTATGAATTTCAACTGAGATCCTTTTAAGATCCAGGATTCAAAAGAACTATTAGACAAAATTGTCCAGATAGCAACTATGTCTCACTTTCCTTTGAAAAATTGAAAAGAAATTAAAAATCTTAGTGACACAGCTTGAGAGCATCAGAAACACAACCTTCCTCATCAAGAAACCACTCATTGCATTTCTGTTTAGGTCTCTGCCTCATTTGCATTTTTCTTCCATTATTTTGGTTCTGCTTTATATTTATGTAACTCACTGTAAAGTTGTATTTTTTTTGTTTTTTTTTAATTTTTATTAAATCAAAATTGTGTACATTAGTGCAATCATAGGGCACAATGTGCTGACTTCATATACAATCAGAAATATTTTCATCGAGCTGTTAAACATAGCCTTCATGGCATTTTCTTAATCACTATATGAAGACATTGATAATCTACATTTAGTAAGTTTCACCAGTACCCTTCTAAAATGCACCATAGGTGTGATCCCACCAATTACCCTACCTCCACACATCCTCACCCCTCCCCTGCCCTCCCTTGCCCTTTTCCCCATATTCTTGTCCTATAATTGGTTTTAGCCTTCATATGAAAGCTAAAAACTAGCTTCATATTAGGGATGAGTACATTTGATACTTTTTCTTCCATTCTTGAGATACTTTGCTAAGAAGAATATGTTCCAGCTCCATCCATGTAAACATGAAAGAGGTAAAGTCTCCATCTTTCTTTAAGGCTACATAATATTCCATGGTATACATGTACCACAATTTATTAATCCATTCGTGGATCGATGGGCACTTGGGTATCTTCCATGACTTAGCAAATATGAATTGGGCTACAATGAACATTCTGGTAGCATTTGCTTTCTAAAAACTTGGAAGGCAAACTGCCCAACATTAAACAATTTACAATTTTCAGAACTGCCTACTTCAAAAACAATAGATTATAGGTTTGACGCCCGTAGCACAGTGGTTACAAGGCCAGCCACATACACCGAGGCTGCCCCGGCTTGCTAAACAACAATGACAACTACAACAATAACAAAAAAATAGCCAGGCGTTGTGATGGGCACCTGTAGTCCCAGCTACTTGGGATGCTGAGGAGAATCACTTAGGCCCAAGAGTTTGAGGTTGCTGTGACACCATGGAACTCTACCAAGGGCGACACAGTGAGACTCTGTCTCAAAAAAAATACAACAATAGATTATTGCAAAACTATAGTTCATGTTCTTCCCTTTGTTAGAAAGGCCTTTGTGAGGTAGGCTCATACTGCAACGAAAAATTCCCAACAACAAAAAAAAATGAATAGATATGGTGCTATGAGCAACACAATTCCTCATAGTAAACAGTGGATAAGCATAAAATATGAAAACTTTTTTTTCTTTTTTATATAGACAGAGTCTCACTTTATCGCCCTCGGTAGAGTGCCGTGGCGTCACACAGCTCACAGCAACCTCCAACTCCTGGGCTTAGGCGATTCTCTTACCTCAGCCTCCCGAGCGAAAACGTTATTTTTATTTTTAATGTTTTTGTGTTGTATTTTGGAAACAAACATCTATAATTAAAGCATTTTTGTTTACCTTATAATTTTTTATTCTTTTGTTGTCAAAAATTTTTTTACTTCTGTATTAAGAACCTATTACAAAAGAATCAAATGCTGGTCTCTTCTTGCAATAACTAACTCCTTCATAACAGTTTTGCTATATTTTAATTTAAGCACTAATTATATATCTCATGCATTTCCCTAATAAACTTTTATGTTTTTTAAATGCTTCATGATGAGTAAGTCTGGAAAACCCTGACCAAGAATTATCCTTTCAATTTCAAAATATCCCTAAATCTGCATCCATGACCACCACCTTCTGTAGTCTCAATAGGTTGAATATTTTTATTCGCAAATTTAATCCCTCTCCCAAAATATTTTTGAGTGGCCACTAGCTAGTGGCAATAATGAGTATAATAAAATATGCAGGAATTTCTCCAGAGCAAAGGGAGTAAGAAGAGCCAACAGTCACAGAAAACAGCACAGTATCACAAAGATAGAACTGAAACAAAGATAAAAGCCTTAATTGTATTGAAAAAGACTAATATTTAATCTCAATGGACAGAAGCCAGTCAACTATGTGAAAAATAAAACATACAAAAGAGTATCTATGTTTTTTTTTTTTTTTTTTTTTGGAGACAGATTCTCAAGCTGTCGCTCTGGATAGAGTGCTATGGCATCACAGCTCACAGCAACGTCAAACTCTTGGCCTTAAGCGATTCTCTTGCCTCAGCCTCCCAAGTAGTTGGGACTGCAGGTGCCCGCCACAATGTATAAATAATTTTTTAACTGTAAATAGAGTTCATCAAAAATTATACTTCAAAAAGTAAAGTTTAGGATTTTGTAGTTTTTAGCACTCTCAACTCCCCTTGAAACAGATCAGAGTCCAGGTCAGGTGCAGGTGCTCACACCTATAATCCCACAACTCTGGAAGGCTGAGGTGGGAGGAACACATGAGGTAAAGAGTTTAAGACCGGCCTTGGCAACATAGCAAAACCCTGTCTCTACAAAAAATTAAAAAAAAAAAAAATAGCAAGAGTATAAGCCTGTAGGCCCAGCTACGTGGGAAGCTGAGGCAGGAGGATCTTTTGAGCCCAGGAATTCAGGGTTACAATCAATTACAATCATGTCACTGCACCCCAGTCTGGGAGACAGAGCGAGACCTTGTCCCCCCAAAACAAAACAAAATCAAAAAAACAAACACGGACAATTGAAAGTTGTTGAAAATGAAAAACTGAAAAATATCCATGAGACCCAGGTAAGCTGCCACTGATTATTTCCCTAAATCTTATCTCTACCCTGCCATTTGGAAGTATGAAAATGGCTGTGATACATCTGGACTCATGCCCACTATATTTCTGTCACTGTGATAAACACGAGGAACACATCTTCTAAATTGCCCTTTCTAGAAACACAGGAAATTAGTTAGCGGTTGTCTCTGAAAGGGCAAAGTGGAGGTCAGCTACAAGACAAAGATCCATTTTCCTTCCATATCCTTTTGTTATCAAAAAATAAGTCAACCTCAAAAATGTCACTGTATTTACAACTTCACCATCACATTAAACATATAAATAATTTTTACAAGCATTAACTATTTTTATGAGAGGTGAAATCCAGACCCCTTCAGATATGTTTAAGTCCTAGGCCTCTGGATAAAGCCTCTTTTTTTTCCTTCTTATTTTCCCATTCTCTATCCCTTAAAAAGCATAGTTCCTGTCAACAAACAATTACCTTCAAAAGTTTTCTTCACTGGTCAAATGTTCAAGAATAATCAATCACATCAATGCAGGCAATATTCCTTTATGATCTATGAGGTTCTTTCACATTAGGTGCTGGGGCCTTCAGAATTACTCTTCTTGAAATAACTATGGGTCACTTGATTATGTATGAAAGTCCTAATAGATGTCTAAATTATTAGCAGAACACTAGTACCCTACAAGGAGGAGTACTCACATGTCTTCTTGAAAAATATTTTCCTCTGAATCATCCATAATTTTGGACAAATAAACAAAATTCCAACATCTGCTTTGTTCAGAAAATATGCAATGTCCTTTAAGTGCTTTTGCTAAGCACACTAGGAAAAAAGACCCACAATGAACCATGAGTTGCTACTTACTTTTGAAATAACCTATTTGGGGGAACAAAATTATATTAAGTTGTAGCAAAGTATAATATAGCCCTAAATTACCAGGGAACGAACTAAGCTAAAATCTTAGAGGCAAGAATTTTAAAATGTTAATCAATAACATTAACAGCAATTAATAACAATAACAGCATTTTAGTTTAAAAAAAAAAAAAGTTAACAGTGATGACTTTAAAAGTTCTAGGCAGGTAAATCACACCACCAAGATACTACTTGTTCAATGTGCTGCAACTGAAGTTTCTAAAGCTGTTGTGTGGAAAAATTATTGCTAAGTCGTTTTTTACCATAGATTGCAAATACAAAATACCATATAGTTCTACAATATGCAAATGTACAATCTAATTTCACTTTAAATTACTCTCACTTCCTTTCTTCACTGGACTACAAATAGGACAGAAAATGAAAAACTACAATTCAGGAATTGAAAGAAAAAGAAAATCTAGAAGCATCAATCAGATCTACATGACTCATGTTGTGTCAATTGCTAATTTCTGACTCAAACTTAAAAAAAAAAAAAAAACTTCAAGGACCCTTCAAATTATGGTCAGGCCATATGCCTGATTAGACAATTGAGTCACTCTACCAGACTACACCTTTCCCCTTGATTCAGATCTCTTCCCTTGCTGCCACAAATATGTTTATTCAGTGTAAATGGAGTGATGAAGATTGACCTTTCTAGTTGAGCAGCTGGCTGAACTGGATTTTCGATAGTATGCTTAGGATTTTACTTTACTCGATCTAAGGTAAATGAAAGTGAAATAAAAATTCATAAGTTAGTGGGCTGGGCACAGTGGCTCACGCCTATAATCCTAGCACTCAGAGAGGTTGAGGTGGGTGGATCGCCTGAGCAAGAGTGAGACCTAGTCTCTAAAAAATAGCTGGGTGTCGGGTGGCACCTGTGGCTCATCGAGCAGGGCGGCGGCCCCATATACCAAAGGTGATGGGTTCAAAACCGGCCTGTAGTCCCAGCTACTCGGGAGGCTGAGGCAAGAGAATCATCTAAGCCCAGGAGTTGGAGATTGCTGTGAGCTGTGTGACGCCACGACACTCTACTGAGGGCGATAAAGTGAGACTCTGTCTCTACAAAAAAAAAAAAAAAATAGCCGAGCATTGTGGCAGGTACCTATGATTATACGTCAATCCCAGCTACTTGGGAGACTGAGGCAAGAGAATCACTTGAGCCCAAGAATTTGAGGTTGCTGTGAGCTATGATGCCATGGCACTCTACCAAGGGTGACAAAAGTGAGACTCTGTCTCAAAAATAGAAATCATAAATGATAGGTCCATGCATCTCATTTTCATTCTAGGAATTTTAGAGCCTTTGTCCTACCCCTATGACAAACTCAGTCTCTCACTTGAGCATGAGGTATAACCAGAAGCCAAACATCCGACCTCTATTGTAAGAAGTTAGAGGCTCCAAGATAGACTTAGCAGCAGTTCTTCTTTTAAAAATTGTCCCCATCTATTTTTCTGTTCTCAAGAAAGAAAAAGTATAAAAGTAGGAAAAAGAACTTGATGTACCCTTAAGCCCTTGCCTACTACCTTGACTCATTCTAATGTCTTTTTACTGATTTTTTTTAACCAACAGCACCAAAATAGTAAGTCTCATAACTTGACAAATAAAGCAGTCTTAGAAATTGACTATTCTGGATATAAGACCACATTCACTTTCAGGTGTTTACAAATTTTTACTCTAATCCTTGTCCCGTTCTCCCAGTTAATGTATACTCCTGACCCAACCTATCACTCATTAAAATTATGAACGTAGATTATGTGCAACTGCCTGAAAAATTACATATTTAAAGCAGCCCTCAAAAACAAATTTCCATGAATATCTAATGGAAAGAGGAAAGAGCTTTTATTTATGACATTTCTTTTAGACCTGCTACCTGATTTTCATTCAATGCTAGCATGTGAGGAAGTGCTAATTTGCATAGCTGATAGGAAGCTGAGTCCAATCATTTATTCACAGCAGGCACAATGCTAGAAGCTAAGGATGCAGAGATAAAAGACTCAGTCAGACTCTTCATTTAAAGACCTCAAAAGCTAGTGGAATAGCCATATAAACCTACAGTCACAGTATCGCAGGTAAGTGTCATGATAGGCGTATGACCAGAGTGGTGTGAGAGGACAAAAAAAACAAGCATCCAACTTAAGTCTGAAAACACTGGAAAAAGATTCTCAGACATGGTAGCATTAGAACCAAATCTGGGAGTTCCTTAGGAAGAACAGAGGTGGGAGTCAAGGAATAGGGCATTCTATTCAGAGGAAGCAGCATATAAAAAGACACAGATGTTCTGTGTAGAATGATGAAAATGTTCTGGAAATAGCAATGATGGTTATATAACACTGTGAATGTATTTAATGCTACTGAATTACACAGTTAACAGTGGTAAATTTTTTTAATATATATTTTACTACACATACTTACACATACAAAAAGATGTCTGGGACAGCAGAAGCACCACAGAAGGTATCTGTGGAGAAGACTGAGCAGCAAGAGAAAAGACTGAGATGCATCAAGGCTAGGCCATAAAGGGCTCTGTATACCATACCACAGGAGCACTGAGGCTAAACCAGAGGAGGAGACAGACTAGGAGGTGCAGGCATGATCAGGAGGCCATTAATGAAGGTCTAAACTCTTGGAAGCAGGAGAGACAAAAAGAATGAACAGAGTTCCAAGACAGCAAGAAGGAAGAATGAAGGGGACTTGGAGCTCCTCCTAAATGTATAGGAATGGAAGGTGTCAGAGATGACTCTCAGGTTTTGTGCCTGACCAACCAGGCAGATTGATAGTGCCACTCACCCAAGAACGAAGACAGGAGCATCAGGTTGCACTGGGGAGCATGGTAACTTCTGCTTTGACCTGCCAAGTCTGAACCACTGTGGATAATGCACAAACACCAGCAGTTAGAGGAGTTGCTTGACTTCTTACATGGGTCTGCGGATGATGCCCTGCTTCGAGATCCAAGCAACAAAGCACAGATGAAATCTAAGAAAAAAGTCATTTTTTCCGCTTTTGAACAGAATCCAACAATACCTGCTACCCTAAAAATTGCAGGCTTTGCCAGACGTAGGAAGAGCTTCTCTGGCAAGGCCCTGAGATTGTCTGTTGGCAGTCTCAGGGAAGCTCATCAAGGTGGCATCCAATCCTCCAGGGTGAGCCAAAGATGAAGGACATGGCTGACACTTCACGGTGGCCACTGCTGGCAATTAGTTCTCACAGAAATAACCAGAGAAATTTTAGAGGACGGGACAGAATCTGAAAGGGGAAGAAAGGGCAGGATGCTTTATTATCATTCTGAGAATGTAAATGGGACCCAGTTAATTCTCCCAGGCAACTGAAGCCTACAGTTTACCAGTTTATAAACATATTAGTTAAAGTGAAAAACTGAAACCATGTCACTCATACTGTTTGTAGGCTCCTCTTTTACATTTAACAACACGGTGAGCATCTTTCTGTATCATAACATTCTTCTATAACTTCATGTTTGAAGTTGAATAGTATCTGATTAGACACCATGATTATAAGATTATAATAATCACCAATTGTTGGACAGTTAGGTTTGAATAAAGCTTTTTAAGCTAATTCTAAGCATTAAGCCCATCATCCCAAGTAATCACATTTTTATAATGACATCTGATAGTGATACCTAACTATTTTATTTCAAGATTCCTTGTCAAAAAATTTCCTTTAAGTTTTTAAAAAGAAAAAAACTTTTAAAAAGCCTTATATAGCCAGCTAAAAGAATGCATAGCAACTGACTATAAGAAGAAAGTAAAATCGCTCACTTGTTGGGGTTGCATTAATTGTATCAAGCCACTAGCGTACCATATTGTACAATAGAAGAGGCAGGTAATTCACTAAATGGCACCCCGGTGGCACAAAAGAGTAAATGCATCTCCAATAAGTGAACCATGTGTTCTTTGTCAGCAGGAGGAAGTGATTTGTTTTATATCTCCCTTCCCATCCCATGGATACTTACTGGCCCCTCCTTGAGTGAGCCATAAATGTAGACAGAGATGCCTCTGAGCTCATGCTCTTCCTTCTGCCCATAAAATCAATCAGTTCCCCCAATTTCTGTACCCAACCAGCTTCTGCTTCTCATTCAAGAAGGTTCAGCTATTACTTCCACCCAGAAAGCCTTTCTCAACAATGTTAATCTTGGGTTGAGTGTTCTCAAAGGGTCCTACCTATATCTCCAAGTGTGATTCACAGTTTATTGAAATGGTAATTTGATATTCACCCACCAAATCATAAGCCTCTTCAGGTTGGGACCTTGCCTTCTACTGAAATACCCACAGGGCCTAGCATATTGCTTCCTTCAATAATCACCGAAAAGGAGTCTTGCGATTCAAAGACTGCCACAAAGTTTCATCTGCCTATCAATATTTTCTACTGAGAATAATCAATTGCTTAACTGTGAAGGTCATATACAGTTTTCTAATAAAACAAAATAAAACAACAATTTGATGCACATTCAATGTCTAATCATTGCTGTGACGCTTGGTAATTAAACAAATGAGTGATTTGTATAAATTATTAACATTGATAATTTCTAGGAATGTGGTAGGAAGGCATATAGTGATCAACTTCTCCCTCCATCAGAGATGGGACTGACCTCACTTACCTGTCTGCAACTATCTGAATGTCTCAAGTTCCAAGACAGCCCCCTATTCTATCACACCTTCTCCTCCTCCTTCAACAAATTCTCCATGGTAATAATTATTTTCACAGAAAAATGAGATTCAGCCTGTAGTCCCAGCTACTCGGGAGGCTGAGACAAGAGAATCACTTGAGCCCAAGAGTTCGAAATTGCTGTGAAAGAATACACCAGGGCACTCTACTGAGGGGGACAAAGGGAACCTCTGTCTACAGAAAAAAAAAAGAAAATGAAATCGAGCTGAGAGACTTCTTTTTTGTACTGAACTGTCAATCATTTTTATAAGCCTAATGTTCTGCCAGTGTTTCCTGAGATTTTTAGGAAGAGACACTTCCTTAGAAACTTCCCTCATTTCCTTCCCTCTCCTAGTGCCTTTTTTTCCTTAATAAATAAGTAAAATAGGCTGAGTGCTATGAATTAAAAAACGCTTATCTTGACTCAAAATCTCTCCTCCAGATTACTAGGCATTCCACCATTTATAGATTCATCCCGGTTGACACAAAACCCCTTGCCACCAAAAAAATCAAATGAACTAAGCAACATTGGTTTATTGGTGGTGCAAAACATGATGATAATCAGCAGTGCCTGTGTCTCAGCAAGTGAGGCGCTAGCCCCATATACCGAGGGTGGCAGGTTCATAACCCAGCCCCAGCCGAACTGCAAAATAAACAAACAAACAAAAAAAAAACCACGATGATAATCAGTCTTATTAAGAGGATAGTTTGGAAGGCTGAGAACGGAAGGAGTAGAGGCAAAAATTCCACTGAGCTGGTCTAACTGCTATAATGGAGTAGGCACAAAAGCTCTGGCTATGAGAGAAAAGGGGATTCAATAGAAAGAAGGAAATTGGGTAAAGCCCAAAGATTAACTTCAAATAGAACTACCCAAGCATCTCCTTGTCTTTCTTTCTCTCTCCTCTGAAAGTTAACTTCTATCCTCAATAACTGTAACATGAAGAGATCATTTTTAACTCTTGTTGATCTTAACCGTTACATACTTATTTGCTTTTTACAACAATACCTTGAACTATATGCAGTTTTCTCATTTTGAAAATCTGGATAATACCACCTGCTCACAGACCAAGAGAAGTAAATGATTACCCAGGAACACATTAATATTACTTCATCAGTCTAAGAAATGCACTTAAAATATAAAACCAAATATATTTTCTCCCACATAATGACTGAAGTATTTCAGATTAAAAGTAAATGCTAGTACATAAATGGACTTAGCAGAATTATTCCTAATAGCCAAAAAGTGGCCAATCCAATGTCCATTTAATAATGAGTAAAGAACAAAATGTGGTATATCCATACAAGGTAATATCATTTGGCAACCTAAAAGGAATGGACACTTGAGCTTAGGAGTTTGAGGCTACAGTAAGCTCTGACAATGTCACTGCACTCTGCAACGAAGCCAGACTCTGTCTCAAAAAAAAAAAAGGAATGGAGTAATGGAGTACAACACCATGAATATACTTAATGTCATAGAATAGTATACTTAAAGATGGTTAAAACAGAAAATGTTATCGTTTACTGCATTTTTAAAAAATGAAGTATTGATACATTGCTACAAGGGCGAACTTTTTAGAAACATTATGCTAGTGAATGAAGTCATTCATTTTAAAAGACCACACACTGTATGCTACCACTTGCCATGAAATGTCAAAAAAAGGCAAATTCATAGAAACAGTAGATTAGTGGCTGCCAGAAGCTGGAGAAAGAAAGGAATGAGTAGTATCTGCTAATGGGTAGAGCAGACTTTTCTATAAAGTAGTACAGACATTCTAAAATTAGAGAATGGTAATAGCTACACAACTCCGAATATTCTAAAAAGCTTTAAAAGGTAAGGAAATTATATCTCAATAAAGCTGTTATTTTTTAAAAGACAAATGCTGGGGCGGCGCCTGTGGCTTATCAAGTAGGGCGCCGGCCCCATATACTGAAGGTGGCGGGTTCAAACCTGGCCTTGGCCAAATTGCAAAACAGAAAAATAGCCTGGCGTTGTGGCGGGCGCCTGTAGTCCCAGCTACTTGGGAGGCTGAGGCAAGACAATCGCCTAAGCCCAGGAGTTGGAGGTTGCTGTGAGCTGTGTGACGCCATGGCACTCTACTGAGGGCGACAAAGTGAAACTCTGTCTCAAAAAAAAAAAAAAAAAAAAGACAAATGCTGGAAAATAAACCACTGCCAACATACCAGAAACATTTAAGAAACATTTAGAAAATCAAGATAAAAGTTAAGCATCAAAAACTGTATAACTTCTTGAAAAACATCAGAGGCCAGGCGCAGTGGCTCACACTTATAATCCTAGCACTCTGGGAGGCCGAGGTGGGTGGATTGCTGGAGCTCAGAAGTTCCAGACCAGCCTGAACAAAAGCAAGACCCCAACTCTACTAAAAATAGAAAAAAAAGCTGGGCATCATGGAAAGTACCAGTAGTCCTGGCTACTTGGGAGGCCAAGGCAAGAGAATTGCTTCAGCCCAGGAGTTTGAGGTTGCTGTGAGCAATGACGCCATGGCACTCTATCTAGGGTGACAGAGTGAGATTCTGTCTCCAAAAAAAAAAAAAGAAGGAAAGAAAAACATCAACAAGGTACAAAGTATAAGTCCAACTAAATCATGAAACTAACAAATACAGAATATACAGAAAAGAACCAAGATTGCCAATAAATTTTTAAATGGTAATGTGCAGAATTATACCACTATTTAGTTTAAATGGGGCAGTATCAGGTTATAGTTAAGAGTTCAGACTCTGAAAATAGACTAATGTAGGATCTAATCCTCAGCTCCATCATCAACCACCAGCTTTGTGATTCTGAGAAAGTGACTTACTTAACCTTATTCAGATTTAACTTCTTCATCCAACACATAGAGGGTTGTTAGTTTCTTTACCGTACTGCTAAATTATTTTGCTTTTGACTTTTTCCTAGGCTTTTATAATTATAAATCCTTCACAAATACCAAATAAATTTTAATGCCCAATATATTTTTCTAGTTTTTTTTTTGCAGTTTTTGGCCAGGGCTGGGTTTGAACCCGCCACCTCCAGCATATGGGGCCAGTGCCCTACTCACTGAGCCACAGGCACAGCCCATTTTTCTAGTATTTTAACTTTTTTACTATTTAACTCTTCATTTCTTTATGTTTATTTACATTACTTTGCCTAACACTCCATTTCCTCTCTCTGCTAGCTTTATGACAGTGTGTCAATTTAGGGTTTCTGTTATTTCCTCCAAACTCTCAAGTCATGTTTTCTCCTGCCTATGTACTGAAAATTTAATGTTCTCTTTGTCTTAAAACTCTGATACCTGTCAACTCCTATCTTCAGAGCTTATATTGCGATTGGTTTTCAAATTTTTAGAAAAATGTTAAACGTGTGCATAGCACTTCTTGATTATACTCCATGTGTCTACTTCCCCAGTAGACTGTGACTCCTCAGAGGCAGCGAATGGGTCTGCCTGCCTTCTCTCCTATATCTTGTGTACATGACTAGTACCTGGAACAAAGGGGCTGGGCACTCAAATACTTTGTGAATGACTGAGTGAATAAATAATGACTGTGGTCACCATACACTTCTTTAGTTTTAACAGATACATTGCATTGTTTCTTTTGATCATTTCATATCAAATTTGCCTACCACTTACATCAATTTGATAACTGCTCTGGAGTCCCATTACTTATTCATCATCCTCATATGACTAGAAAAAGCTGAGCTGCTGAGAATTTGGCTTCAGTGCACATGGATATTCTCCCATTTGATAATCAGATCGTGAACTAAATCTGCATGAGGTGAAACTCCCAAGTATTTATTCTTTACCAGATGTAAAAGAGGAGAAAAGGAACATCTAGTGAATAACAACTTCTGCAAGGTCTCCGTCAAAGGCTTCCCTCTCTTCCCTCAGCTCTGCTAAGATTTTTAACAAAGCCATTTCTCTTGCTGCATGGGGAGAGTGTGCAGCTAATTAGAGGCCATGAATGTTGCCTAGTCAAGTGTCTCCACTTCATTCCGTATAAGCCAAATTAAATGCTGATAGATACCATCACCCATTTTTAACCTCATATTCTATGTCTCTACCTCCTAGCAAGAGGAAGTCTTTATAACCTGAGCTCCATTTTATGCTGCTTCTTAATCCCTGTGCCGGTTCTTATGAAAGGAAAATTAAACAGGCCAGACATGGTGGCTCATGACTGTCATCACAGAGTATGGGAAGGCCAGAAGTTCAAGATCAGCCTGAGCAACATAGTGAGACGCCCCTCTTCGCTACAAAAAAAGTTTAAAATTAGCCAGAGATGGTTAGCATATTTCTTTACTCCCAGCAACTCAGGAGGCTGAGGCAGGAGGATTGCTTGAGCCCAAGAGTTGGAGGTTACACTAAACTATGAGCATGATTGTGCCACTGCACTCCAGCCTGAGCAACCAACAAATAACAATTTAAAAAAAAGAAATCAAAAGAAAAATGAAACAAAGTAATAACAAGATGCTTCCCTCTTCCCATCCCTACCTATTCTGTCCTTCTTCCCCCTGTTCTCCCTACCTTTCCTTTCATTTCTGCAACCCCATTCCCTTCCGCACAATGTCTATCCCTGATCATGTTTTCTTTAGTTTCCCTGAACATCCTTACTCACTAGCAAATATGGTCAACTCAGCAGATGCCAGCAAAGCAAGCCCAAGATTCTCCTCATTTGACCTTCTGGTAAGATAGTCTACTAAAGTATTACCCAATAATAACCCAGCCTAAAATTCCTCCTACTTAACCATAGTATTCTTTTAGTGTACTATTTTTCTATTTTAAGCACATCTTTGCATTGTTAGAGAAATACACTATAGCATTTCCAACTTCTATGGATCCATTTAACAACACTTACTACTTAGTATATTCAAAGCATACACTGTTAGTCATTTTTTGCAGATTCAGAACTATTATTCAAATTAAAATGAACCTAAAGATCAGAGATCACATATGTGACATACTCATAAATAGCACCATACAATAATAGAATTCAACAGAATGCAAGCCTATTCACTGGAAAGATGAAAGCTACAGAAAGTAAATTTTAAAACTTCATTCATATTTTGATGGGCACAAAGATATAATAGGCTTTTTTTCTCCCCAACATGTAAACTGAATTCTACACTTTACATGTCTTAGTGAAAAACAGTACAGACACTGAAAATACAAAATACTTCCCCAATTTCCTTTCCAGCTAAAAGAGACTGTAAGACTTGGTTGGGTTTGGCCAATCAGATAATCCTACCCTGGACTTCGAGTCTGAAACTGTGACACTGAAGAAGCAGAAACCAAGGAGAATATATTCTAAACATAAGTGAAGGGGCTCGGCGCCTGTGGCTCAAGCAGCTAAGGCGCCAGCCACATACACCTGAGCTGGCAGGTTCGAAGCCAGCCCGGGCCTGCCAAACAAACAACCAAAAAATGGCCAGGCATTGTGGCGGGCGCCTGTAGTCCCAGCTACTTGGGAGGCGAAGGCAGGAGACTCACTTGAGTCCAGGAGTTGGAGGTTGCTGTGAGCTGTGATGCCACAGCACTCTATCCAGGGTGACAGCTTGAGGCTCTGTCTCAAAAAAATAAATAAATAAAATAAAAAAAAATAAGTGAAGGGAGCTAAGGTAGTTGCAGCACCAATATGAAGTGTATGGAGCAGACGTGGCAGTAATGTGGCATCAGTGCCTAGATGTCAGTGCCTTAGGTGACAAGGGGCAAGTTAAAGCATCCAAGATGTTAGATGTTCCGAGGTAGAGTCAGCAGTGTCCTCTCCAGACTGGCTCTGTAGTGTCTTTCTAGGTCCTGGGTTCTCTCTAGCCTCCCTTGTCCCTTTTCCAAACCTACTTCTTATAACTACCCTTCCTATGAATTTTGCTAGCTACCCAATGTCCTTTCAAGTCAGTTTATGTTGCTTACAACTAAGGATTCCAATACAATGGGGAAGTAGCTAGGTCGATAGCAATCTAATTCCATCAAATTGGTACTTGTTGAGGACCCATTCAGCATAATTTTGAGGAGGGTCAAATTTAACCAAGCATAACCAAAACAAAATTAAAAAAGTAAAATTTCCTCTTTTTAAGTAGTGTGTTTTGACAAATATTACAGTCGTAACCACCACAACAATCAAGATATAGAATATTTCTATCATCTAAAAAAGTTGCCTTATGTCCTTTTACAGTTAATTTTTTCTCCCCATCCCCAGTTCCTGGCAACCACTGATGTGATTTCTGTCCCTATATTGTTGCTTTTTTTCTCAAATGTCATATAAGTTAAACAGTATTTAACCTCTTGAGTCTGACTTGTTTCATTTAGCATAATGCATTTGAGATATAGCCACATGGCTACATATATGAGTAGTTTGCTCCTTTTTATTGCTGACTAGTATTCCATTTTATACATGTACCACAATTTGTTTTCCACTCACCAGTTAATGGATATTTGGGTTGTCTCCCAAATAATGTTTTGAAACATAGAAATTTATCAAAATAGTTAATACTCTATCTTCTAGGAGCTTAAATAGTAGGAATCTTAGGACAATATAAAGGAAATAAAATATTCTCTATAGCATAAAACATTTCATTGTGAGACATCATATGTGCTCATATGTAATTTTTTTTCAAATATTCCCTTTTGGCACATTTATAAAAAATAATGGTAGCATTATGGGTCCCTTCCAAGGAAATTTTAACACATTTTTTTCCAAGATAATAAGAAAAGTTCTTCAGGGAAAAATTTTAAGAAATATATGTTTGTGTTTCTCCTTTGCCTACGAGAATATCATTATAGCCAATGTAGTTAAAAGCAGAATGCTACTTCAGTGACACCTACTCTCTTAACTCAAACAGGTACCTAACAGCAGCAATTCCAAGGCTGTGGCCAGTTTTCATCCTGCACTAACTCACTCTCCAGGAGAAACATCATTTTCCAAACCTATTTTCACAACTCTAAATTTTCATAAACAATATGGCCAAAGGCTATCCATTCAGTCTGAGTATTAAAAAAGATATAATTCACATAGACATTTCAAGAAGAAGAAAAACTGGTTGAGAAAAATACTGTAACATTTCTTTATGCAACAGAATTCTAACCCAAATTCTATTGATATAGTGAGCATACAGACTGATCTCTCCACTTCCCTCTGGTTATACTGAATATGACATTATTATGACATAATTATTATTATGACAATTCTGAGATTATAATATCTCTCATAAAGCTTTTTGATATTTTCAAAATTATACACTTGATTAACTCTGCTGTTTTGTGGTCATTTTTCACGCATATTTCCCAAGTACACAGATTGTAGCCAAAGGCATTGATCATAATGAGTTGTAATTAAAATTTAAAAATAATAAAGTTAAAACTTCCAGGCAATCAGGATACATATTTATACCTAAGGAAAACCAATTCAGTCTACATATAAATGGCCAGTATTAGTGAAGTAATACCATTCTGGATAAAATATGAAGATATTATATAATATTTATAAAATGGAGAAGGGGGTGCTAGACTGCAGCATACAATGAACTTCAGAAATGAAATCATGAACTTAGCTAAATAACATTTATTGGTTAAGGCAAGAGATTTTCTTGCTATGTTACGGTTCTACTGTAAAATATAACATATTTGGGAAAGATTTCACTGTGATTTACCAACAGCCACCTTAACTTTTAACAAAGCAAAATATTCTTTTTTTTTTTAGAGGCAGAGTCTCACTTTGTTGTCCTTGGTAGAGTGCTGTAGCATCACAGCTCTTGGGCTTAGGCGATTCTCTTGCCTCAGCCTCCCAAGTAGCTGGGACTATAGGCGCTTGCCACAATGCCTGGCTATTTTGTTGTTGTAGTTTGGCCGGGGCTGGGTTCGAACCCGCCACCCTTGGTATAAGGGGCTGAAGCCCTATTCAATGAGCCACAAGCACTACCCCACAAAGCAAAATATTCTAAAGAATTGAAACTCACCCTCCACTCTACTCTACAAACTAACCATACTTTGTGTAGTTTCAAAACTAGTAATCAGGGCGGCACCCATAGCTCAGTCAGTGGGTAGGGCGCAGCCACATACACCAAGGCTAGTGGGTTCAAACCTGGCCCAGGCCAGCTAAACAATGACAACTGCAACAACAACAAAAAAAAATAGCTGGGCGTTGAGCCCTAGCTACTTGAGAGGCTGAGGCAAGAGAATCATTTAAGCCCAAGACTTTGAGGATGCTGTGAGCTGTGATGCCAGGGCACTGTACTGAGGGTGACATAGTGAGACTCTATCTCAAAAAAAAAAAAAAAAAAAGAGAAAGAAAGAAAGAAAATTAAGGGCCGAGTGTGGTGGCTCATGCCTATAACCTAGTGCTCTGGGAGGCCAACGAGAGAGGACTGTCTGAGTTCAGGAGTTCATGACCAGCCTGAGCAAGAGGGAGATCCTGTCTTTAAAAATAGCCAGGCGTTGTGGTAGGTGCCTACAGTCCCAGCTACTTGGGAGACCGAGGCAAGAGGATCACTTGAGCCCAGGAATTTAAGGTTGCTATGAGCTATGAGGCCACAGCCTTCTACCAGGTGCAAGAATTTGAGACTCTGTCTCAAAAAACAAAAAAAAGAAAAGAAAATTAAAATCCTGCATAATCCTAATACCCGGAGATAATCAACATTAAAATTTTGATCCATTACCTTCTATGGTTGGCTGAATGATTGTTCCCAAAGATATCAGGTTTAATCCCTGGAATCTGCAAATGTTACTTTATAGAAGAAAAAGTCTTTGTGGGTGTGATTAAGTTCAGGATCCTGAAATGGGGAGAATATCCTGAATCATCCAAGGAGGCCCTAAGTGTAATCACAAGTGTCCTTATCAAAGAGAGGCAGAAGGAAGTTACAGAAAAGGAGAAGGCACTGTAACTGAGATTGGGTGATACAGCCACAAACCAAGGAATGTTGGCAGCCAGGGAAAAAGGCAAGGAAGAGGCTAGGAAAGGATTCTCTCCTAGAGCCTTTGGAGGAAGTGCAGTTTTGCTGATAAATTGATTTCAGCCCAGTGATACTGATTTCACATTCTGGTCTCCAAAACTGCAAGGAAATAAAAAAGTCTATTGTGTTAAGCCACCAAGTTTGTGATGATTTATTACAACAGCCACAGGAAATTAATATTCCTTCAATATTTTTCTATAAATTATTTTACATGGTTCAGATAATATACTTTTAAATTTTTAATTAAGTCTTTTTGTGTATTGATTATATATTATTCTATCTTCTGATATACTGTATTTAATCATTCTATTTTATGTATGTTCAATTTTTCCACTATTATAAATAATTTTCTAATGAATATTTCTGCATGAAAATTATTTTCCAGTATTTTTGATCATTTCTTTAGAGGAGAGTCCTCACTGTGAACTTGCCAACCATTTCAAGAAGAATTGTACTAATTAAACCTGCAATGAAGAACTACTTTTTAGTTCTTGCTAATTTAAATCATAAAAACAGGAATCTCTTATAGTTTTTTGCTTACTAATGAGGTTGAAATAAACATTTTTCATATTTATTAACTATAATTCCTAGTTGTACTAACTGTCCACTTTATGGCATTTTCCCCATTAAACCATTGAGTTTTTTAATGTTTATACGAGAAGTTATTATTATTAAGGATGTTAACCCTTTGCCATACTGGCTGCAAATTTTTTCCTAAACTTTTATTCACCTTCTAAGCTTTTGTTTTTGATGTTTCTGACTTAAGGAGGTTTTTAATATTTATGTGGTGTATCTTTGAATCTTTTTCTTTTTTTTCTTTCATTATCTTTACACTTAGAAAGTTCTCCTTATGCAAAGATTAAACATTCATTTCTACTTTCTTTTTAGTAACTCCTAATACTGCTTACTTAGAAATTAAGGTTTATCCAAAGTGAGAAAAAATGTTTACTGAGTTTATTTTTATCTAAACTCAGTACTTCTGAAAATCAACAAATGCTTCCAACTAAAGCAAATGACAATATCTTTCAGCATCTTTAAATTCAACTAACTCCTTAATTAAACTTTTTCTAAAAAAATCTGTCTCTACCAATTAGATTTTTCAATATAAAAATAACACTAAAGGCCAGGCACAGTGGCTTACCCTTATATTTCTAGCACCTTTGGGTTGGGTGTCCAAGGTGGGAGGATCACTTGAGGCCAGTTCAAGACTAGCCTGTGCAATATAGCAAGACCCCTGTCTTTACAAAGAAATGTTTAAAAATTAGCCAGGCATGGTAGCACATTCCTCTAGTCCCAGGACTCAAGAAGCTGAGGCAGGAGAATCACTTGAGCTCAGGAGTTTAAGGTTGTTGTAAGACACTGCACTCCGGCCTGAGTGACAGAGTGAGACCCTGTCTCAAAAACAAAATAAAACAAAAAACACCATATGATGAAAGAGCCAGTGGGTTTCACCTCTAAGCAATTGGTATTGGCTGCCTAAAGCACCGGATTAAGTAAAATAATCAACAGAGAAAGGTACCTGCATAAATGATCATGGTTCAGGCAGGGAAGCACTGCAACAAATGCTGTCTGCTCAGACATCTGGATTCTGGAGGGAAGGACTTTATATTTAATCCTCTATATAGGGCCTTTTAAGTGACTGAATAATATCCAATCCAAGACCCACTTCTCTGAGGCATTAATAAGCACTTTAATGAAGCATTTCATTTCTACAATTTAAATTCAAATTTGTTATAGAGTCACTGAGAGAAAGTCTATATTCAACAAACTAGAACGTAGCTCCTCTTTATACTCTGTTCTAAGATACGTAAGATGCTAATATCTATTAACATTCAAATCAGGTGAAGTGACTAGAAACTCTATTGCCAATCAATAGATAAATTATCCTTTATTTCAAGGATAATTCTTTATTTCAAGGGGAATTTATTTGTTTTTTTTTTTGGTTTGTTTGTTTGTTTTGTTTGTTTTGAGACAGAGCCTCAAGCTGTCACCCTGGATAGAGTGCCGTGGCATCACAGCTCACAGCAACCTCCAATTCCTGGGCTCAAGCGAGTCTCCTGCCTCCGCCTCCCAAGTAGCTGGGACTACAGGCGCCCGCCACAACG
>CAUYRH010096092.1:0-11551 GCA_963574655.1 Perodicticus potto | reverse complement strand
TCAGCCCTGCTATGAAGCTAATTTAAAGGTTTCATATGAAGGCTATAACCCAACTACAGCACAAGAATATGGGAAGGGAGGGGAGGGGGTTGGTTGGGGTGGAGGGAAGGTAACTGCACACCTATGGTGCATCATAGGAGGGTACAGGAGAAACTTACTAAATGCGGAATACAAATGTCTTCATACAATAACTAAGAAAATGCCATGAAGGGTATGTTAAACAGTTTGATGAAAACATTTCAGATTGTATATTAAACTAGCACATTTTACCCCTTGATTGCACTAATGTACGCAGCTATGATTTAATAAAAAATAAATAAATAAAAAGAAAAAAAAAACAAACAATGACGGCTGCAACTAAAAAATATGCAGGCGTTGTGGCGGGCGCCTGTGGTCCCAGCTACTTGGGAGGCAGAGGCAGGAGAATCGCTTGAGCCCAGGAGTTGGAGGTTTCTGTGAGCTGTGATGCCACAGCACTCTACCCTGGGTGACAGCTTGAGGCTCTGTCTCAAAAAAAAAAGTCAGTAACTCAGAAATGCACAGAGTAAAAGATTAAAACCTGCCCTGCCCACATCTTTTTCCTTTCTCCATAGTAAAGCACTGTGAACAGTTTGTATATTCTAGACCATTTTTACGAATGACAGACACAAAACCACATATACCCTGAAGGTTTATTTATATAAATGACATCATACTAATAATGCAGTTTTGCCATTCTCTTTGTACTATACCCTACTACTGCTGTACTACATGTATGCTACATTTAGTGTTGAGTGCCCATAAATATTAAATTAGTAGAGTGAGGGCAGCGCCTGTGGCTCAAAGGAGTAGGGTGCCGACCCCATATGCCAGAGGTGGCTGGTTCAGACCCAGCCCTGGCCAAAAACTGCAAAAAAACCTCTGCAATTAGTAGAGTGAGAGCTTGGGCTTTTATTCCAACCTTGGTTCAGCCACTGTAGCACTGTAGGTCTTTGGGCAAGTTAAACTTTTAGTGCCAAATTTTTCCAACTTATAAAGTAGATGAAAACAATGGTACCTGCCTCAGTGTTGTTATGATTATAAAAGTTATAAATATATCTAAGACAAATGCATGCTAAGCCTAGAAGGACCTAACAGTATCATAGCCATTTGAAGTCATCTCCTCAAGTTAATACTATTTTAACTGGCTTTGTAATTATTTTTTTTGTGCTGATGAATCATTTAATGTGAATGCTTCCAAATGGAGATACTAATGTAAGACACTACTAAAAGCATTTGAGCACTTGAGAAACTTGGTTTCTATTGAATTATTTTTTTTAAGCTAAAGTCTGTCAAAGGCTATGCCCATATTTGTGGTTATTGTTCAGTGTTGCTTTTCAAAAGGATTATACCAGTTTCCAATGCCACTAGTAAGGAATTATTCAAAACATATTGGCAGGATTTAGAAAAATGCTGCTACCTCAGTAGTCATAAAATGGTAAATGGTATTTCAAATCTTCTCTTTTTCTTTCAGAGATGGGGCTTGGGAAACTTGCACTACTCCAGGGCTCAAGCCATCCTCCAGCCTCAGTCCCCTGAGTAGCTGAAACTAAAGGTATGCACCATCACGCTCTACTTTCAAATCTGTTTTTTTTTTTTTTTTTTTTAGTGTTAGAGTCTTACGTTATCACCCTCGGTAGAGTGTTGTGGCGTCACGGCTCATGGCAGCCTCCAACTCCTGGGCTCGGGTGATTCTCCTGCCTAAGCCTCCTGAGTAGCTGGGACTACAGGCACCTGCCACAATGCCCGGCTACTTTTTTTGTTGTAGTTTGGCCAGGGCCAGGCTCGAACCCACCACCCTCAGTATATGAGGGTGAGAACCCCTCACACTACCCACTGAGCAACAGACGTCATCCTTCAAATCTGTTTTAATTTGCCTTTTTTTGCCTCCTTGGGGGCAAATTTATTCAAATGCTTGCTTGTTATTCACCTTTCCCCCTTTATTTTACAGATATTATTATTTATTGAGAATCTAGGAACTGAGGTTCTCACGGTAAATAAAAGACAAAAGTCCCTTCATGGAAAAAAAAAATTAATTTCTTTGTGGTCATGTGCTCATTGTTCTGTGATGTTACTGCCTCTGTAACTCTACATCAGGAGTCAGCTCCAGGCACAGCCTTGACTGGCCAGTATTTTCAAGTTTAAAGAACTTACCCAGGGGGCAGCATCTGTGGCTCAGCGGGTAGGGTGCTGGTTCTATATACTGAGTGTGGCGGGTTCAAACTCATCCCCGGCCAAACTGCAACAAAAAAACAGCCGGGAGTAGTGGCAGGTGCCTGTAGTCCCAGCTACTTGGGAGGCTGAGGCAAGAGAATCGCCTAAGCCCAGGAGTTGGAGGTTGCTGTGAGCTGTGTGATGGCACTCTACCAAGGGCGATAAAGTGAGACTCTGTCTCTACAAGAAAAAAAAAAAAAAAAAAATTTACCCAGGAATGGGCATGAGACATTCCTCTTTCCAATGTGCTAAAGGAGCTGGTTCTTGGGTTTCACAGTTGGGCAGGTATTTGTTGAGCAGAAGAAAAAAGATGACAGAGAGTAATTGCCCCAACATTCTGCGTTCTGGCACCTGAGCCAGAATGGCCAATGTCTATGACCCCCTCCGCCCCCAGCACTGAAACCCATGAGGTGGAAATATTTGCAAGATAACTTGCTAAACAGATTAAAAACACAGAAACCATAATCCAATAACAGGCAAATTACTTCTAGCCTACCGCCTCCTTTTCCATCCCACCTTCTGACCCGCTCTGAAGAAGGGACACCCGTGGGACGGTGGGTGCTCTGGGAGGCTAATTCTCACTCTGGGATGCGGCTCAGAGGTTGCCGCTTCTCTCAGTGAAGAACAGCAGTGAAAGCACAACACCTTTTGCATCCACTCACGAATAGACCCTGATGTATAACTAGAAAGAATCATAAAATAATAATGCCACTTTTTAACATCCTAACTTATTTAACCAACACATTAAAAAAAATGAATAGCAAACCCCAAATTATTTAGAAACTTCATTTTCCCCAGCTGCTCCCTCTTCCTCCAGCCCTCCCCCTCTACTTTCAGCCTACAAACTCTCCCAGACACAAGCCACGAAGTCGAAGTGAACTGGTTTCCTCTCCTGCCATCTCCAGTTCCACCATGTGAAGATAATGGAGGAAAATTGCCTAATAGCTAAAAAGCAAAGAGTAAAACATTAGAGAGAAAAAAAGCCAAGGTCTTAAAAGTCAAACTACAAGATCAGTCCGAAAGTAATAAGGAATTTAAGTGACTCTTGCAGTGGGGAAGCAAGCGAAAGTAAACCTAGGGACGAGCAAATCCAAGTCTGCCTGTTCTCGTGCTTGAAAGTGAAGGGTTTTATTGTGTGCAAAGACCGTACTAAGTGAGGCAGTCAATATGAACAAGGCAGTTTCCAACCCCAAGGAATGTTAGAGTGATTGATGGCATGGGCATGAACATAAATAGATAATACACAATATTAAAAAATAATTATCCAGAGTGTTTTCAGAGCATATACACTTTAAAGCTCAGAGGAGATAGGAAGCTTCAAGGAGAAATCAGGATCTGATCTGGTCTGTGAAATATGAATAGACATGTTTTTAAATGTATTAAAATCCCACCGAACTTGCTCCTGTACACCTGTTACCACATATGGACACACGGCTTTCTGATGTCCCACGGGATCCTTTCACTTCGCCGGAACCTTCCTCCCCTCAGCTGACACATACTGTTTTCTCTTTTTGAGATATTCCCTTCCAACAATGCTACAAATCCATGAAGGCCGAACAGTAAGTCAAAGAGAGGCACAAAATTCAATAGGAGGAGTAGATTAAGCCTGGCCTAGACTATAAATGAGAAAGGCGGAGATCTTGGATGAGGAATTGATAGCAGAAGACAGAACCCGAGCAGAATGTGAAAGAAACTAGGCTGCTGGGGCCACAGATGGGGCCACAGGTGGGCAAAGCCGTGGGCAGCTACAAGCAGGAGTTGTGCTGCCCACTATCCGTCTGCGCTTCATTAGTCCCCTGTACAACCTGCACTCCCTGAAGTGGGGGCTTTGTCCCAGAAGGAGAAGGCCAGGAGTTGGACAGACAGAGTGGCCCTGACCGCCTCCTCTGCTCCTTGCTAAATAAAGCCATAACTAGCTCTGCATTTGCTTCAAGTTCAGAGACTAGTCTCAGGGGCCTGCTGACTTTGTTCCTTTCATTGCTGCTTTTCCTTCCTCTCTCTTAACTGTGTCTTCCCGCTGTTACCATTTCACCTAGTTCACTACTGCTGCGGTTGGGATGTCCCCTCCACACCCATGTTGAAACTTAATCCCCAATGTGACAGTATTGGGAGGTGGTGGCCTTTAAGAGGTGATGAGACCATGAGGGCTGCGTCCCCACGCACAGGTGAATGGGATATCATAGGGGTGGGTAGCTTTATAAGAAGAAAAGAGACCCGAGCTAGCAGGTTAGCACTCCCAGGCCCCTCGACTTGTGAGGCCCCCCACCACTTTAGGACACCAGAGACGGTGCCCCCCAGCAAACAGGTTCTTCCCAGCCATGCCCCCTCAGCCTTAGACTTCCCAGCCTCCCTGACTGTAAGAGATACATGCCTTTTCTTTAAATGACGGTTTTAGGTATTCTATTCTAAGCAAGAGACAACAGACTAAGACAGCTACCCCCTCTCTACCTTGACTTTGGTGACGACCTTCTGTGCTGCCCTTTACATCCCTCTCCAGGGAACTACAGGCCGAAAACTGGAGGCAGAATCACAGAGCGCGAGTGAAGGAAGGGATGAACCTTCATGATCACCTGGTCCAACAACCTTCATCCGCAAACAAGGAGTTCAAGGCTCTAGGAGGGCCAAAACGTGCTAAAAGTTCCCCCCGTGCAGACGGAGCTACCCACTCCCAGCCCAAGGGCTCTTTCTGCTTTATCACATGGGAAGCATATTGCAGGATTAAACCCCCAAACCTGGTCCAGGATTGAGGAAGACGAAGTAAGAATCCAAGAGGAGAGTAGGGTCATTTATAAAAGCGAAATGCTGATTATGAAAACGTGAGGTTTAGATTTTGACACTGCTGAATGTCCAGCGTGTGCATCAACGCTGGGAAGCAGATGCCTTCCGCACGTTCTGTCACCGCATAAAATGGGAGCCGAGCGCCATCTGCTGGATGTCGGGCGTTAGGCCACCTGCCCATACTTAGAATTAGGGACATGCTTTAAGCTTGTTAATTGATCACACCCCAAACACAAGAAAATTTTACTCCAGTGCATACCTTGTTTCCTCCTTCTTAATGTATCACGGTTATCTTTCTCTATTAATAATGTGGATTGACCTCATTCCTTTTATAATCTAACCTTCTCAAAAATTGTATGATGGAAATGCCCCAGTATACACAAAAGCAGATAAAATAATACAATAAACCCCCATTTATCTTCCTCCCATATTTAAAAATTGTCAAAATGTTGCTCCATTTTCTGTTATATTTCCCCTTTTTCTTTGCTTAAATAATTAAGACAAATCCCAAGAATCACATATATCTTTAATCTTTAGTATGGCTCTCTTTTAAAAATAGACATTTCTTCCATAAATACAATATCATTGTCACAGCTAATAAATTAATAATAATTGTTATTACCTAATCCCAAGTCCATAATCAAATTTCCCTGAAACTCTCAAAATATTTTGTGCCACTGGTTTCTTTAACTCAATAGCAAAACATGAAATCAGTTTAATTAAATGTATTTTAAAACCATGAACTCATATGTATCTAAAGGAAAAAAGAAAGCTTATCATCAGAAAGAATAAAGGGGCAAAGAAGAAAAAACAATTTTTATTAGACATTAAATTCTTTTAAACTAGGCCACAAACTCCTTAATCTGAAAATTAACAACTAAAAGGAAAGAATTAAATATATACATATATTTCTACCTTTCATGGATGAATTTCCATGTCAAAATAGCAATATTTGATGAAGGACATTTTTTACAGAAGAAGGCCTCCTAATTAAAATGTAAAGAATAATAAAGTTAGAACTTCTCCTTTTTGCAACTCCCACTGAGCTGATAGAAATGACGATTCCCAATGTACTCAGCCCTACTATGAAACTAATTTATAGCTTTCATATGAAGGCTATAACCCAATTATAGCACAAGAGTTATGGGGAGGGTGGCACCTGTGGCTCAGTGAGTAGGGTGCCGGCCCCGTATGCCGGAGGTGGCGTGTTCAAACCCAGCCCCGGCCATAAAAAAAAAAAGAGTTATGGGAAAGGGGCAAAGAGGGGAGGGGAGAGGGAAGATGGGTGGAGGGAGGGTAATTTGGGGTGACCACACCTACGGTGCATCTTAGAAGGGTACAGGTGAAACTTACTGAATGCAGAATATAAAGGTCTTTACACAATAGCCAAGAAAATGCCATGAAGGCGGGCAGCGCCTGTGGCTCAGTGAGTAGGGTGCTGGCCCCATATGCGGGAGGGGGTGGGTTCAAACCCAACCCCGGCCAAAAACTGCAAAAAAAAAAAAAAAGAAAATGCCATGAAGGCTATGTTAACCAGTTTGGTGAAAATATTTCAGATTGTATGTGAAACCACACACTGTACCCCATGACTGCATTAATGTACACAGCTATGATTTAATAAAAAATAAATTAAAAATTTTAAAAATTTTTTTAAAAAACCAAAGAAATGACGATTCTAGTAATTGGACCATCAAACCAAAGTCACTAAAGTCTGTCTGTGTTATTTCTATCTATAGTCTACTTTTAGCTCCTTTAGGGATTATATTTTCAATTTTATGCTTATATCTTTATGTCTTATTTTATAGAGTATCTATCAATTCCCCTCTGTTCATTCTTCCTCTTCCTGTCTTTCCTCCCCATTTCTGTCTCCTGGTATTGTTCCTTGTCATTTTCTTTCTTCTGATGAATACCTGGATAACTTTAAGTAAAACTGCTAAACATTTTTTGGTAGACTGAATTCAGCTAACATCAGGTAATTAACATACTTAAACTTTTTCCACCTTCCTTCCAATGGGTACAATGTTGTCTTTTTTAATTCTTTTGCTTTTCTTATTAATATTCATAACCTTCATATTTACCTTTTATAATTGTATCTCTCAGAGTTGTTTAGTCTTGTAAACTTAAATGAATTAAAACATATGAGCAATTCTTTTAACACAATGTCTTCATTTTTTGAATTTGTTGGATATATCTTGGTCATACTTTCTTTCTCTCAGGTGTTTGTAGACATGATTCCTTTTCTTGATTGACATTTAACATTTCAATGGACAACTCAGATCAACTGATTTTTACCTTTGAAAATTACTTACGTTATCTGGTCAGAATACCTGGGAAAAAAATGCTTTCTTTCTTCTTGAAATTTGACACCATTAACAAGGATGTTTCCTTATGGATTCTTCTCAACCCATATTTTTCCAGAATAGGTTTACATTTCCAGATTCAATTCTTCCTTTATCCAGCCAAATTATCTTCTGTATTATCTTTGAAGATACTGTCAGTTAGATTTGTCAGGGTTTTTAATTCAGTGTTGGCTTGGCTTTGTGTGCTACCCATAGCTATTATTTTTTCACTCAATATCTTAATCTCTGCCTTTTTCCCTCTGCATTCACTGTGATTGTCTTAAACCTTTCCTCTAGGTCATTCATTCAGTTTTTAGCTATGTCCAGTTTCTTGTTTTTTCTATTAATTTATTTATTAACTCTGCTATGGTATTGAATTTTTAGTACTTGATGTGTTTCCGAAGCTCAGCAGTTTCCTTTTTTCTTATAACTACTGGTTTATTACATGATCTTTAAACTCTTTTCAATTACATCTTTGTATTTAGTAACCTCTTCCAGAGACTGAAACTCCATTAGTAGCATTTCTTTCCAAGTGTTCGTTTCTGCTGGACAGATTTTTCATCTGTGTTTTGCATTTCATATTTGAATATTTACTTGGGGGGGAGGGGTGCTGCAATGTATTTGCACAGATGCCATAATATTTTAGCAACTTGTTTTTGAATAGAGAACACAGCTTAGATTTTCTGTGGGTAATTCTCTTATGATTCCTTTACACTTTTCTGATATCTGTGTATTTTGTCCTATAAATATTTAAAAGTGAGATTTTCAAAGGTTGAGAGCATGGATAAGGGGAATGAACCACGGCTGTTGCCAAGCTGACCTTTGCTCTTGGCTCCGAGGCCTTGCTTGACACCTGTATCCACAATCCAATCTTCCTATATTACTGCATCTGAGGATGAACTTGGACATCAGATGGTTTCCCGAACCCAGGTGTGAGGACTACACTAGAGACTCAGCCCTGCCAGCTTCATCCCTAGGAGAGATGGGGTCTTGCTTTTGCTCAGGCTGGTCCTGAACTCCAGAGCTCAAGTGATCCTCCTGCCTCAGCCTCTCAAAAGTGCTGGGATTACAGACATTGAATCACCACACACAGACCCACCCACAGAATGTTGAACTCACAAAACCTGTGAATCTGAGTTCCACTTTGATATCTGGATTCTTTAGAACTAGACCCAAGTTACTTTTTTAACAAAAGACATTCATTTAGTCTGAATTTTGATGCCTTGTTAGTGCCATACTGGTCTGCTGGTCTGAGTGTTTTCTTTCCTTGGTAATCCCTGCACTCTACTGAGCACCTGTGTAAGCTGTATGTATTTGTGTAATAGTATGTACTTGACATACTATGCGCTCTAGTCCCTAAACAACCTGCAGGGTAGCTACCATCCTCATCATGCAGGTGAGAGAACGGAAGTTCAGAGAAGTTAAGCCACCAGCTCAGGGACATACAGCTAATAAGTAGCAGAGCCAAGATTTGATTCTGGATCTTGGGACTCCACTTCTCTCGCTGTGCAGCCTGTCTACAGGCTGTTCACAATCTTAGGAAGCTAGCACAGACCCCACTCCACACCTCACCACATCCCATATTCTGGCAGGTGACTTAATTCAGTCTTCAGATTCCCGTAAATCGCCTCAGCCCCGCTGGTCTCCAGCTGGGCACAGCTAGCTTGGCTGTCTAGAAGAATGACAGCCACATCTTGGAAAATCTGTCACCTGCGACCTCTGAACTGAAGAAGTTTGATGAGATTCACTGTCCAGATGGCCAGGGGGCTCACAGCTAGAATGTCCCTGTTTGATACAAAATTTAGCCTCCAAAATTTATGCATTCCATAGTGCATTTTAATTGTTTTGCAGCCACACTACTGCTGCTACTAATAATTCTAATAATGATAATCCTCGTAACACAGTGCAGTCACACAACTATGTCAAAACCAGAGATAAATAGCTTCACGTCTGATAGAAAGCATGTCCTTCCCTGGAGTGGTGGCCCGTCTCCCTGGCTTGTGCAGCCTTAGGTCCTGTGTCCTGCCCCAGCAGACAACCTTGCAGAGCGCCTTCTTATCTAGATGGAAAATAATACTCTCGGGCAGTGCCTGTGCCTCAGTGGGTAGGGCACTGGCCCCATAAATCAAGGGTGGCAGGTTCATACCTGGCCCCAGCCAAACTGCAACAAAAAAATAGCCAGGTGTTGTGGTGGGTGCCTGTAGTCCCAGCTACTCGGGAGGCTGAGGCAAGAAAATCACCTAAGCCCAGGAATTGGAGGTTGCTATGAGCTGTGACGCTACGGCACTCTACTGAGGGCGACAAAGTAAGACTCTGTCTCTACAGAAAAAAAGAAAATAATACTCACTTTCTACAACTTCATAGAGTCTGGGAGAATTTTGCAGGATAATTTCCTCATTCATCTAAGGATCAGAACTGCCCAGAGCCTTACTTTGGGCTTCATACTCGGCCTAACTTACTGTCTCGTCTCCAGCCTTCTTCTCCTGTCCCTGAAGTAGCCAGTACCTGAGCTACTTTAAGACTAACATGCATCTCCTTTACACATCTCCCCTGACTTAGAATCATGTTCCAAGTCCCCCACTAGGAAGGTCTTGCAAATAATTCATTCATTCAGCAAAACTGTTGAACAATTGCTTTGTCCCTGGCAGTGTGTACCAGACACTGGAGTTACAAAGTGAAATGGGGCATGGTATCTTCCCAGAAGAGTACACTCTTGAGAAAGCAGAAGGATAATTTAAAAGCCAATCACAAACCAAGGTCAAATCATCTAACCTTGCCTAAGAATAACTATCTGTCGGTTTTAGAATAAAAATAACACTGCTTCACCTAACTATAAGTTAGACTTTTTAGACCTGTAGACGGCCTTCACCCTATTTAGGCCCCAAGCCCTGCCTCTGCTGCTTCATTCCATACCTGGCTATCCTCCTTGATTTCTCCATTTTACTCATGAATGGGTACATCAGTATCACCATCCCTCAACCGCAAGAACTTTGCACATAGGCCTGAAGCCCTCTCCGCCTGGTGGACTGCTGTGCTTTCTTCAAAGCTCAACAAAGGCTACCTCTTTAAAAAAAGACTTCTTTGGAGGCTCAAGGAGTAAGACACTGGCCCCACATATCGGCGGTAGTAGGCTCAAGCTCCACCCTGGCCAAAACGTCAAAACAGAAAAAAGACTTCCTTGGCCTCCTCTTCATAATTTTACTTGAGTAAAATTTATTTGAATGGTTAATTTGATTAGTTGTCTGTTTCTCCCTCTATACCGTAAGCTTCAGAGATTAAATTTGGTTTTACCAATATCATATTCTTTCTATTTAACACCATCTCCTGGCATAAAGTAGACAATTGATAAACATATATTGAGTAAGTTAATGAGTTAATAATGGAGAATAGCTCATGTCAAGCTGAAATACAAAGAACAATAGAATTAGAACAGCAACAAGAGGGGATGGACCTTCCTTCATTGTTGCATTGGCTTCTTTCTTTGCTGACCTTCTTGCTTCAACTGAGCAGAAATTTTAAAAAGGAGCTTTCTTTAACCTGAACTTACAAAAGTCATCTGGAACAAAATGCTGCAGTTTTACTGTCATAGGACCTGACAACATGGAGATGAATCCTTGCTGACGGTTGCAGCATTTCCCATTGTGATAGTAGCAAGTCAGAACACGTCCAATCATGCTGACCACACTCTGTTTGGGGTTTTATTAAGTAAAACACCATCAGCTGGCTGCCTGTTAAAGTTTTTATCTACAGTCTCCTTGGGATAATAATTGAGTTCACAGGCTGTATCAGTGATGAATTTTGTGTGGTACATCTTGGAATGGTGGTTTATGGACAAAGAAAATATGTTACTAAAGGCTCAAAAAAAAAACTTGTACAAAATATTGCATCTTCAGGCAGCCCATTTCTCTCCCAACTATAGAGAAAGTGAATGCTCTCTCCCTATGAAGAGGCATCCTACAAGTACTGAGACAGGTCACCTCGCCTATCCTACCTATAACTTTTGACATAGAGCTATGCCACCTCCCTACAAACAGATCTTTTCCCCAAGACCAACAGCAGAACTGACTCTCCAATTGTCACAAGTCTATGAAAGGATGAATTGCTGTTGGGTGCCATTAAGTTTTGGGTGTTTTGTTTTGCAGCAATAAGTAACTTACACAAATTTTTTTTTGTTTGATTGATTTTCAAATCGCATTACATTG
>CAUYRH010096091.1:0-14466 GCA_963574655.1 Perodicticus potto | reverse complement strand
TAATAGTACGTTTGTAAGCTATTCTGACGGAAAAGGCAAAGGTTACTGATTGTATAATAGTGTTTTTATATGGAAGAATGTACAGCTTATAGACAAATGTATACCTTTTTTTGTTACTTTAATAAAAATGTAGCAGATGAACTCTGTGTGGTGTAGAGAAGATAAAATTTCCACGTTGCTAATTTACATTTCCCTCTCAGATCCACATTCTTTCTTTGCATTTCATAGTATTTCTCTACAGTTGTATTTAAACAACCTGTATCAAGTGGGTGGTACAAAAGAAAAATCTAGTTGTGTGGCTGAGCCATTTCCAAGCATCCGCTCTTCCCTAGGAAGCAGTTCTTGACCTTCCTGCTTTAATGAATATTCTAAGACTTCCCTGTGAAAGTGCTAGAAATAACAGGGTTCTTTTAGTCTGAACATTCCTTAGTCTAGCCAGGCTTCCATCTTATGTATCCTGTTCTTGGTGGTCCTTAGCTTTCAGTCATTCACTTATTCATTTATTTAGCAAGTATGTATTGTCAGTAAGTGCTAGGTACTAAACATATTAAAAATAATTAAGGCAGCCTCTCCCAGACGAGGGGTGGTAAGCAAGGGATAATGACACCTCCCCCCCCCCCCCCCCCCGTTGTCCTCTGCTGGGGCAGGATTGTTTGCAACTCCTACTAAGGGGTCTCTTGTCATCTGGGGGGGGCTGCCTTTGCTACTTGCCATACTTGTCTTATTAGACAAAAGAAGCTGGGCCTCAGGATCTATGCATTAGAGCTGAATACCATTGCCACAAGTTAGCTAAAGAGCAGATACTTTTGACAGCAAGCACTGATATTAGAGCTGGAGTTTATTGCAAACTGATAACTCCTTTTAGCCAAATGTGAAATGAGAACTGTCTGTATTATCCATGACTTTTGGGCTCTTTCCATGAAGTTTTGATGCAGGCTCCGCAGTTCCTACTGAGATCACAACTACATTTCTTTTTCTTTTTTTTTTTTTTTTTTGCAGTTTTTGGCCAGAGCTGGGTTTGAACCCGCCACCTCCAGCATATGGGGCCTGCGCCCTACTCCTTTGAGCCACAGGCACCGCCCCCACAACTACATTTTTGACCTGGACTAATTTTTTTTCTTTAAATTTTAAGCATGTTAACGCATACACAGTGGCACACATGATGCGTGCTCACACACATACTTCATTTCCTATCTCCATGACCTTTATCAACAAAAGTGCAGTTTGTTCTAGAGGTAGTCCAGGGAGGTGGTATGTGGCATGCTTGTATTGCCTGAGTAGGGTTGAAAAGCTAGGGATGGGGATAGAGGAGGCCAAGTCATCTGTATCATAAATAGAATTTGGTTATTGAGACCCACTTGTATCCAGGGGTTGTTATTTAAAGGAATAGTCCCATTTTCATTTGTAGCTTCTAATACAAATGTCCCAGGCACCTGTTTAAAAGGACCTACACTTAGATGTAAGGACAGGGTTGGAGTTCAGGAATTTTTTCCATCCTGATATACTCTAATGGTATGGCTGGGCCATTTCTAAGCATCCTCTCTTCCCTAGGAAGCAGCTCCTTAGTTTACCCCTTTAATGCACATTCTAACAGTTTCCTGTGAAAGTGCTAGAAATAACAAAGTTCTTTTGCTTGAAGACTAGCAGTTGGTGGCTTTCCCATTTTCAGGGACTAGACATTGCCGGGTCCTTTCTGCTTCCAGCTTCCCCACTTGGTAAACAGTGTCAGCCTAGGAGACCTGTGTGTGGTCAGCTGTTTTTGGATGATAACACACCTCCCCAGAGTGTGTAGACCAGGCCCTGTGAGCTGCAGATTAAGAGTCCATTCTGGATCCTGATAAGGAGTTTTTGGTGGAGGAAGTCCTTGATGCCCAACAAACAAGCCCCAGGAGGAAGAATTCCCCTTCTGTGAGTCTGACATCTGCTCCTAAAGCAGTCTTTGGCAAGGAAAGATAGTGAAGACTCAAGCCTCCTGGCTTCTAGGCCAGTGCTAACATCCCTGCCCCAACAACAAATGGTGCAACAGGAAGAATTCAGCGTTGGAAGGGAGAATGTATAAGTTGTGTTCTTGGTTCTTCTTCCCAACTAGCTGTGTGAGTTTGGAGAAGCACCTCAGCTTTTCCTATCTTTGAAATTAGGGGGGTTGGATTAAATGACCTCTGTTCTTTTTTTCAGCTTTTGATTCTAAATCATCCTCATTACCTCGGCAATCATTGGAGGGCAAATTAGCATCATTATTATCATTATTTGCAATTAGTTGAACCGAAATGTAAGTAATAATCTTCTCTTACTTGGGTCAGACTCTTGCTTGACAAGGTTTCAGTTTCCAGGCACTGTGAGGTGGTAGACAAAGAGGTTAGGAACTCAGTCTGTGGTATCAGGCCATCTGGGGAGTTTAATCTCAGCTCTACCACCTACCTACCAGCTGTGCAACCTGGGGCTAGTTACTTCAACCAAACCTCAATTTTTTCATTTGCAAAATGGATTTAAGAATAGAACCTATGTTACGCGGTGCCTGTGGCTCAAAGAATAGAACCTATGCAGCACCTGTGGCTCAAAGGAGTAGGGCTCCTGGCCCCATATGCCGGAGGTGGTGGGTTCAAACCCAGCCCCGGCCAAAAACCACAAAAAAAAAAACCAACACACACACAAAAACTATTTTGGCTCGGTGCCTGTGGCTCAAGCAGCTAAGGCACCAGCACATACACCTGAGCTGGTGGGTTCGAATCCAGCCCAGGCCCACCAAACAACAATGACGGCTGTAACGAAAAAATAGCCAGGCGTTGTGGCAGGCACCTATAGTCCCAGCTACTTGGGAGGCAGAGGCAGGAATCGCTTGAGCCCAGGAGTTGGAGATTTCTGTGAGCTGTGATGCCACAGCACTCTACCCAGGGTGACAGCTTGAGGCTTTGTCTCAAAAAAAAAAAAAAAAAAAAAGAATAGAACCTATTTCGGAGGCACCTGTAGCTCAGTGGGTAGGGCGCCAGCACTCTACCCAGAGTGACAGCTTGAGGCTCTGTCTCAAAAACAAAAACAAACAAAAAAAAGAATAGAACCTATTTCGGCAGCACCTATAGCTCAGTGGGTAGGGCGCCAGCCACATACACCAGGGCTGGTGGGTTCGAACCCAGCCTGGGCCTTCTAAAACAAACAAACAAAAAAAATAGCCAGACATTGTGGCAGGCACCTATAGTCCCAGCTACTTGGCAGGCTGAGGCAAGAGAATCTCTCCAGCCCAAGAGTTTGAGGTTGCTGTGAGCCTTGTCACCATGGCACTCTACCAAGGGCAACACAGTGAGATTCTGTCTCAAGTAAAAAAAAAAAAAAAAAAAGGCGGTGCCTGTGGCTCGTCGAGTAGGGCACCAGCCCCATATACCGAAAGTGGCGGGTTCAAGCCCAGCCTTGACCGAACTGCAAAACAAGAAAAATAGCTGGGCGCTGTGGTAGGCACCGATAGTCCCAGCTGCTTGGGAGGCTGAGGCAAGAGAATCGCCTAAGCCCAGGAGTTGGAGGTTGCTGTGAGCTGTGTGACGCCATGGCACTCTACCAGGGTGATAAAGTGAGACTCTGTTTCTACCAAAAAAAACCAGAATAGAACCTATTTCAAAATATTGTTATGAAGATTAGATGAGATCCATACACTACTTAAAATAGTCTTGGCATAAATAAAGTGAGAATTGTTGTTCCAAGTAGAAGTTAACTTCATCTCTCTTTGAGGGCTCTGAATTGGTCCTGAGATAAAGGGCACACAGGCATAGTGATGGCAGGAAGTCATTATTAAAGTAATAGTGCCTACTAGTACCCTCAAGAATGACTACAGTCAACATCATCCAAGGAACCCGTAGCCTCTCCCCTACAAAGATGATTCTTGATCCTTTGTCTAAAAATCTGCAGTCTAAAAGCCATTCCGAGGGTCATATGCAATCCCTAGTAGGCACTCTGTGTCTGCTGAATGATTGATTGCTGACTGAATGAACTCTTGTCTGACCTGTCACTTTTGCAGAAATGGACAGCATTATTGCTAGGCATCTGACCTCATTAGCAGGCTACAAGGCAGCTTAGACGCATTGGCTCCACTAGTTGGCTTGTAGATTAACGCCCAACAGGGCTACGTGCTCATTTACACACAAAGTAGGTAGGGAAAGAGTTTTCCAATAGTAACTTTGCTTGCCTCCCTTCTGCCCATCGGACTCACACCCACGTGTTCTCCCTTCCCAGAAGAGAAATAAACAAAACTGAGAAGGACAAGCCCAAGCTCTCTAGCTTTCTCTCCACTTCTTTGCATAGCTGGCTAGAAAAACATTTGAGCTCTATCTAAGAGGCTCCTAGGTCCCTCGATAATGATCTTATACAAACGAGTGTGTCCTGGATATTCAGCTGCTCTTTCCCCTGATTGCAGCCTGGTTCCATGGCCCCCTAGCAACTGCAAGTCTTTTTGTTCCCAGGGCCTCTGCCACTCCCCACCCCATTCCCATAAAAAAAGAGTGGGCCTTGATTCAACCCTGTCCAGTAAACTGGACAGGCAGCCTGGAGCACATCAGATAAGAGGAGGTAATAACTAGGGGTTGGGCAAGAACTGCTTTATTTACCAGCACCAGCACCATCGGGATGGGCTATTTTATGTCCGGTGGGCACTGGGGGAGCAAACAGGGTGGGACCAGTCAGTAAATAAATGAAGCTAGCTGGCCAGAGGCTGCAGCGAACTTGGGTAGTAACATCAAACCCTTATCTAAAAAGGGCCCCCCTCCTTAGCTCCAGTCTACTGTTACCATGGGAGACCAGTGGTACTAGATATTGAGCTTTTTCTTTTCTTTTCTTTTCTTTTTTTTTTTTGAGACAGAGTCTTACTATGTCATCCTTGGCAGAGTGCTACGGCATCACAGCTCACAGCTCAAACTCTTGGGTTTAAGCTATTCTCTTGCCTTAGCCTCCCAAGTAGCTGGGACTATGGGCGCCCACCACAACACCCAGCTATTTTTTATTGTTGTTGTGGTAGTTGCCCTTGTTGCTTGGCAGGCCTGGGCTGGGTTCGAATCTGCCAGCCCTGGTGTATGTGGCCGGTGCCCTAGCTGCTGAGCTACAGGTGCTGGCCGATAATGAAATTTTTCAAGAGCAGTCTGAATGCAGACTTTTATTTGACATCTCTCTAAACTCTAATGATGGAAACTAATTTTTAAGGTGTTAAACACATTTTTAAAGTATAAGTCTACATGTACCCCCAATTTGTGACCTAAGATGAATATGGGGCCACTTGGGAATGGAATGTAAGAGTTTTTGACCCCACTCCCATAGTAGAAGTGAGGCTCTGCACTGAGGACATCAGTGGCAGGTTTTCCTCCTGGCCACAATATCTAGGAAGGAGCATTCTGGTAATTCCTTATAGAAGTAAAGGAGCACAAGGGGCCTCTGCTTCCCCCTGAAGAATTAGACAAAAAGCAGCTCTCTCCACTCTCAACTGGTGCCTGTTAACTTGTGCTTGGGACTGCAGCCTCTGGGCCTTTGCTCAAGGAATGTCCCCCCTATGCCTATCCACTTTTGCCTGGTTAATTCTTTAAGACTCAAGGTGGTGCCTGTGGCTCAAGGAGTAGGGCGCCGGCCCCATATACTGGAAGTGGTGGGCTCAAACCCGACCTCAGCCAAATAAAAACTGCAACAACAAAAAATAAATAATAAATAAACAAAAGGTAAAAAAAAAAAAAAATTAAAAAAAATTCTTCAAGACTCAGAACATCTCTTTAGGTAATTTTTCAGGGACATCCCTTCACAGGCTGGGATGTGTGGCTTTTCCATGAGTTCCCATGGTACTCAGCTCTTATAACCCTGAATGTACTGCTAGAAAGTAGGCCAGAGACCTTGCCTGAGCAATGCCCGGTACTTGGTAGGTGTCAGTGAACTTTGGTTGTGTTAATGAAAGTCACGGTTGCACAGTCTGGAGACTAGTTCATGAAAAGGATTTAGATCAAGGTAGAAGGAAAAAGATCAAGCTCATTCAGGATTGACCAGGAAATCCCAGCTCAAAATAGCTGGAGTCACTGGAAACCTGTGACAGCACCTTGAGAAAGCTCTGTGCTTTGAATCTTGCAGGCTCTTAGGTATTTAAGCACCTGCTATTGAAATGCAAATGTTACTTAGAGTAAGGTGGACACACTTTAAATCATAATGAGAGAGAGCTCAGTTATCAATTAACTCCCTAAGTGGGTTTACCCAGAAAGTGATCACCTGGCGAGAAGAAAGCTGGGCTCCCCTCCAGGAAATAGCTCTGACCTTGGTGGAAGGAGAAGGAGAATAGATTCCACTGCTACTTAGTGCTGATCCTGTCCAGAGGAATCTTTCTTCCCAATGTTTACTTTGGAGGCCAGTTGTGGGGTAGCGGAAATGGCACTGGGCCTAGGGGTTGGGAAATAGAGGCCTAGCTTCAGGGCTGACAATAACTAGTAATAGATATCTTTGATATCTTGGACTAGACCCTGCCTCCCCACCCCAACCTCAGTTTTCTCATCTGTAAAATGAGTCACTTGGTAAATTTTCTCTTACCATTCCATTTCCATGTTCAGATGGAACGGAAAAAATTCTTTAATTTTACTGTTCCATTTCCTGTCAGCACATAGTGCAGGTCCTGTGCCGTCACACCCAAAATACCACAATAGTCTCCTCCTTGCCCTCCCTGTCCCACTACCAGACTGGACCCTGGGACAGCCACAAACTCCATTTTCTTCATGCCATTCCCTTTCTGTTGCCTTTCTTTGCCATTCTGAATCCCTAAGATTGGAATCCAAGGCTCTCCCAATCTGTCCAACCCCAAACTCCCTATGCAACAGCCAAACCAGGCCAGAGTCCCTCACCTTGTCAAATTCTCTCCTGCCCTCCTTCCCATGGAGCTCTGCCCCGAAGTTTATCTGGCACCAAACCACTATCTTCTAGGATCTGAACAGCTGCTAGGTGCTAAATACCCACTGTGCCCAGGTACTCTCCCTGTGTCTTCTACACAGTATCTCTGATGTACTCTCCACACTGAGATGCTGTGAGCTCACATTCACAGAGGAAGAAAGCAAAGCCCCAGTTAATGGAAGGGGCAAGCAATGGAAATGGGTTTAAAACCTAGATGCGATCACTTCGGGTGGTGCCTGGGGCTCAGTGAGTAGGGTGCTGGCCCCATATACCAAGGGTGGCGGATTTGAACCTGGCCCTGGCCAAACTGCAACAAAAACAAACAAAGAACCTAGATGCATCTGTCTCCAGAGTCTATGCTTTTTTCCTTCCATTGCTGCCTCTTCGGGGTGCCTTCCCTTGTCCTCTCTATACATATTCTTACCTCAGGCTTTTCAACATTTATACCTATGGTTTAAAACCACTCATCCTTTCAGGACATATTTCTTACTTCAGAGCCCCTTAATGATGTAAACACATGGTTTATTATTGTTCACATTTCTATAACAAAAGCAGTCAGCTCACCACATCTTCACGTATTGCTTTGGGTTGATGTCTGGAGGCTATGCAAACCCAAGTCCTTCTCCAACTGTTGCTATTGCCGCCTCTATAGTGGGAGTCCTTGTTTTCTATTTCTTTTTTTAACCCCTGTGCGCCCATTCACCACTCAGGCCTGGTGAAGGCCTAAGTACACTGGCTGTTGAATGAAAAGATATGGATTGAACAAACTGTGGTGTGTCCCCAGGTATCTGTAGGGCAAGTGCTCCTCCCCATTACCCCTCCACCCTCCCACTCTGAACCTAACAGGGAAAGTTTCCTCTTTGGGAGTTTCCTAAAAGGGGATAAAGGAGCCCCATAAGTTGAGCCCACCTGCATACTTAGTTCCCAGCACACGGTCTACACACTAGGGAACATGTTCATCGGGGATGCCCATGGTAGGGCTTCATTTCTTCTTCTTGGTTGAGTCTATTCTACATTTAACCAAAACAACTTGAGACAATAAGGAGTAGACAGGGCTGGAGATCTAGAAAAATACATTCGGAAATGAGTGAAGACTTATCTTTGGAATGAACTCTTACATTACATGGACTGATGCACCGCTTCGGGATTCTGTCTTCATGCCTGGACCATGCGTTTAAATATACATGGTTCTTAAAAAAATGATAATAAAAATACATTTACATGGTCCGGTTCAGAATCTCCGGTAGAGGGGTGAGAAGGCAAAAGCTTTCTGAGGAGTCTTTCCTGTATGACTGGTCTTGTCCTGGCCCTAGGAAAGCTGGGGCTAGAGAGGGATGATCCCTTTACTGCATGCTGGGGAGGGCTGTGTGTGGGTGGGTGGAAAGGACTGTGCATTTGAGCGGCTCAGCTGTTAGTTCTCAGCAGCTGGTGGGTACCAAGAGAAGCACAATTGAGTGCCTCACCCCCTCCCCCAACTCCTCCCCATAAACCCTTTCTTCTTTTGGGCAGAGTAGTCCCTTGCCAGCTGCTTGCTCTCCAGGTGTTTCCTGTACTCTCTGTATTTGCTGGCTGGGGTGGCTGAGGGCGGGGAGAGGGAGTCTGTTTTGGCTTCCTCCTAGCCAATGGCACTGGGTGTGGGGGAGGCTGTATCTGGGGAGAATCGACCACAAGTGGCAGCTGCCTCCTGACACCTGCCTTTCTGAGAGCATGTAAACAGTAATGGGCCCAGGGAGGAAGAAGGCTTCCAGAGCAGGGCAGGGCTTCTGTTGGGCCAGGCTGGAAGGAGGTCATTTCCTAAGCAGAATGTCCAAAGCTCCCAACCTCAATTCTTTTCAGGGGGAAAAGGGTGGGGTGTAGAGCTTAAAGCGTGGGTCACCCCAAGGACCTCAGGGCAAAGGCCTGGCTACTGTGGACTCTAATCCCTATAGGAGAAGACCAGGTGGTGCTGGGTCAGCCTCCACTGTCCACTTGCTCTGAGATGGACGGCATTGCCTCCTGAGGCAAAGGCAAATAGTAGGTGGGGAGCTCTTGGCAAAGCCTCCATTCCCCCCATTTTCTTTCCTGAAATGACACATTCCCCATCTTCACCAAGACTCCCCAACTCCAACCAGCTTGGTACAAAGACAAACATTGCCACAGGTTTCTCCCTGGCCACTCTTTCCGGGGAGGTAGGGCCATCTTTTGGGTCCCATTTTCTCCATTTTAGTTGAAATGATACACTCAGCTGGGTGATTATTTCACTTCTATCTGTCTCCCTGCCTAGGCAGTGGGCACCCTGGGGCCAGAAGCTGTTTTTGATGCTCCGTGGTATCTGCAGGGGTTACAGATGGCCTCACACACAATAGGTTCTCAAGAATATTGTTAACGAATGAACGGGCATGTTAGTTACTACTTTAATCCTTTTCTTTCTGTTTGTGATGGGCCATCAGAATAACACGGTAATAAATAGCTTTATTGAGCACTTACTGTGTATGTCATCTCATTAAACCATCAGAGCAACTCTATAGGGTTGATATTATTCCTCTTAGACTATAAATGAAGACAGGTTTAGGGAAGGTCAAGAAAATTACCTTCTTACTGCTAGTGAGTGGCAGTCAGGTTTCAGTAGTCAGTAGTAAGTGGGTTTCTTTTTTGTTTATATGTCATATTTCAACTTGAATATAAATTGTTCCTAGAGATCACCTCTGACAGCATCTATTTCCAACAGTGTACCTGGGCATGACCCTGAAACCAAGAGACTGAGAGACCAGGTGGTCTTAGACTCCTCGGGAAAGCCTCTCTTTCCTCTGCCCTTTGCCTCTTTCCAGTTGCAGAAATCCCAATCCAATGCAGACTGACCAGCCAGAGGGATTGCTTCACCCTAATCAGGAATTTGAACTGTTGACTTCCCAGCCCTGGTGCAAAACACAGGAACTCCTTGTGTTCATTGTGACCCATTTCCTTTCTTACCGGGGCCTGCACAGGGTGGGGTGGAGGCTTAGCGCTCAGTGGCTTCTCTTGTTTTCACAAAAAGAAAATAATCTCCCTGTCATAATTGCTGCCTAACCAAAAAGCTTTTCCTGTGGCTTTTCCCAGGGAAAAAAATAAATGGAGCGCGGATTGTGTCCTAGGATGAGATTCAAAGATACCCAGGAGGGGTAGAACAGGATTTTAAAGCACTTGTTACTTTTTGAGAGATTGATGTGGATCAATCCTGGCCTTGGAATTTATGGGATATATCTGGGATCTGGCACAGGGCAAGCTGCAAATGGCAGCTTGAAAAACATTTTTATGGCTTTGGGGTTTTAGCCTCTGTCTGGCAGGCAGACAATGGGTGTCCTACAGTAAGAGTCCTCTTAATGTGCAGGGATGGGTCCTTATGAGAGGCACAGGGTCAGGGTAGGGCAAAGGAGAGAGAACTGAGATTGGTCTTCAGGGTGTTGCCAGTTCAAAGGATATGACAAGTTAATTATATATAAAAGTGGCTAAAACACTACTTGGGATTAAATGCAAACTAAGGAAATTACACAGAATGGTATATAAGTAAGTGCTCAGATGGTTGCTAGACAAATGGAAATGATCAGAGATGGGTGAGATTAACTTTAACAAGGATTGGGAAAAAGATATTTTGAGAAATGCCTTTGCAGCTAACACATCTTTATTATCTTATGCCTGAAAGAAGAAACCCAAACTAGCTCTGAGCACTGGAACCTTGGCCTCTTGGCCAATGCAAACAACACGAGTCAGGTGGGCAGGCAGAAGCAGCCAGTTAGGAGGAGAGCTTCCTGCCAGGTCCTCATGTTCCCGTAGCAGCCACTCTGCCCTTCCCTCCCCCTCCCCGCCCCCCTTGCTGCCCTGAACCTACCCTATTCTTTGCCAAGAGCTCGGCCCTTCTCCAGAAAGAGCAACAGGGGAGTTCAGCCCAGAAGAATGCATGCCTAAGACTTCAGAGTCCTAACTTTGCCCCACCTTTGTTTAAGACATAGGGAAATGTTCTCTTTTATTTTAAATTTACCAAGGTCTTTGAACACCTTAACCCAGAGTTCCCCTATACCTCTGCCAACTCAGGCTGGACATTAATGTTGGAAGGCAGAGGAAGTAGGGAGACAAAAATCTGAGGTTTAGGAGGCTGGGAGAAAGGTGATACATCTTAGCTTTGCCTCCACCCTTATTTTCTAAAAGGATGCTTGGACTGTCTTAGACCTTTCTAAACTCAGCAGCCTTACAAAATAATAGATATGGGGTTCTTAGCTTTTTTCTTGTTGATGTTTTGGTTTTTGAGAGTGAGTCTCATTTTGTCACCCTCAGTAGAGTGCTGTGGCGTCACAGCCCACAGCAACCTCAAACTCCTGGGTTCAAGCAATTCTTTTGCCTCAGCCTCCCAAGTAGCTGGGATCACAGGCACCTGCTACAACATCCAACGAGTTTTAGAGACAGGGTCTTGCTCTTGCTCAGGCTGGTCTCAAAACTCCTGAGCTCAGGCAATCCACATGCCTCGGCCTCCCAGAGTGCTGGGATTACAGATGTGAGCCACTGAGCCTCCCTGATGTGGGGTATTTTGAAAAATGTCTGAAGTGTTATGTATACTTCACCTCCTGGGAGGTATGGGCCTGGGGAAATTGAGAGTAAAACCTTACATTTCCAAAGACTATCTTGTTTACAGAGCATTGCATGGAGCATCAGCTTGCTGTGACCATGCTGGAGGCAGGGATGGTGGGTGTTGTTTTTTTTTTTTTGAGACAGAGCCTCAAGCTGTCACCCTGGATAGAGTGCTGTAGCATCACAGCTCACAGCAACCTCCAATTCCTGGGCTCAAGCGAGTCTCCTGCCTCCGCCTCCCAAGTAGCTGGGACTACAGACGCCCGCCACAACGCCCGGCCATTTTTTGGTTGCAGCCGTCACTGTTGTTTGGCGGGCCCGGGCTGGATTCGAACCCGCCAGCTCAGGTGTACGTGGCTGGCGCCTTAGCCCGTTGAGCCACAGGCGCTGAGCCTCACGTTTGTTCTTAATATCTAAATCAGTATAACAAAATATTTTTCTACTTCGAAAATTTGGAATTATCCAGAAAGTTATAAATTACTTATTTATCTTGTGTTCCAGGAATTTTCACTATATGCCATTAAGAAACTAGTGGAGAGGCTCGGCGCCTGTGGCTCAACGGGCTAAGGCGCCAGCCACGTACACCTGACCTGGTGGGTTCGAATCCAGCCCGGGCCCGCCAAACAACAATGACAGCTGCAACCAAAAAATGGCCGGGCGTTGTGGCGGGCGCCTGCAGTCCCAGCTCCTTGGGAGGCAGAGGCAGGAGACTCGCTTGAGCCCAGGAGTTGGAGATTGCTGTGAGCTGTGATGCCATGGCACTCTGTCCAGGGGGACAGCTTGAGGCTCTGACTCAAAAAAAAAAAAAAAACCAGTGGAGAGGGCAGTGCCTGTGGCTCAGTGAGTAGGGCGCCAGCCCCATATACCGAAGGTGGTGGGTTCAAACCTGGCCTCGGCTGAACTGCAAAACAAAAAGATCGCCGGGTGCTGTGGCGGGCACCTGTAGTCCCAGCTACTTGGGAGGCTGAGGCAAGAGAATTGCCTAAGCCCAAGAGCTGCAGGTTGCTGTGAGCTGTGTGACGCCACGGCACTCTACTGAGGGCGATAAAGTGAGACTCTGTCTCTACAAAAAAAAAAAAAAAAAAAAAAAAGGGGGTGGCGCCTGTGGCTCAGTGAGTAGGGTGCCGGCCCCATATACCAAGGGTGGCGGGTTCAAACCCGGCCCTGGCCAAACTGCATCAATAGCCGGGTGTTGTGGCGGGCACCTGTAGTCCCAACTACTCGAGAGGCAAGAGGCAAGAGAATCGCCTAAGCCCAGAAGTTGGAGGTTGCTGTGAGCTGTGTGACGCCACGGCACTCTACTGAGGGCGATAAAGTGAGACTCTCTACAAAAAAAAAAAGAAAGAAAGAAAGAAACCAGTGGAGGCCTTTTCTCAATGAATTGGTTTTTACTTTATTAGGAAACTGTAACTAAATGGGATTTCACAGGAACTCAGCTGGCAATCCCTTATGTATTTTTATTTTGAGGCAGGGTCTTACTCTGTTGCCCTAGGTAGAGTGCTTTGGTATCACAGCTCACAACAACCTCAAACTCTTGGGCTCAAGTGATCCTTTTGTCAGCCTCCCAAGTAACTGAGACTACAGGCGTCTGCCACAATGCCTGGCTATTTTTTTCTATTTTTTTTTTCTTTCTTTTTTTTCTTTTTGCAGTTTTTTTTTTTCTTTTTTTTTTTTTTGGCCAAGGCTGGGTTTGAACCCGCCACCTCTGGTATATGGGGCCAGCACCCTACTTCTTTGAGCCACAGGCGCCACAGGTCTTTATTTATTTTTTTCAGATAGTCTCACTATGTCGCCCTCGGTAGAGAGCTGTTTCATCACAGCTCACAGCAACCTCAAACTTTTTCGCTTAAGGAATTTTCTTGCCTCAGCCTCCCAAGTAGTTGGGACTATAGGTGCCACCACAATGCCTGGCTGTTTTTTTTGTTGTTGTTGCAGTTGTCAGTGTTTAGTAGGCCTGGGCCTGGTTTGAACCTGCCAGCCCCAGTGTATGTGGCTGGTTCCCTAACCACTGAGCTATGGGTGCCGAGCCAATATTTTTTCTATTTTTAGTAGAGGTGGGGTCTCGCTCTTGCTTGGGCTGGTCTCCAATTTCTGAGCTCAGATGATCATCCACCATGCCTGACCCTTCACTTAAATTTTTTGTTGTTGTTTTTGAGACAGAGTCTCACTTTGTCACCCTCAGTAGAGTACCACGACATCGCAGCTCATAGCAACCTCAAACTCTTAGGCTCAAGCGATTCTCTTGCCTCAGCCTCCCAAGTAGCTGGGACCACAGGTGCCCTCCACACTGCCCAGCTACTTTTTCTTGCCGTTATCATTGTTGTTTAGCTGGCCCGGGCTGGGTTTGAGCTCCCTACCCTCAGTTAGTGGCTGGTGCCATAACCACTGTGCGACAGGCACCGAGCTGCTTTTATTTATTAATTTTATTTAATTTTTCTTTTCTTTTTTTTTTTTTTTGAAACAGAGCCTCAAGCTGTCACCCTGGATAGAGTGCTGTGGCATCACAACTCACAGCAACTTCCAATTCTTGGGCTCAAGCGAGTCTCTTGCCTCCGCCTCCCAAGTAGCTGGGACTACAGGCACCCGCCACAACGCCCGGCCATTTTTTGGTTGTAGCCGTCGTTGTTGTTTGATGGACCTGGGCTGGATTCGAACCCGCCAGCTCAGGTGTACGTGGCTGGCGCCTTAGCCCGTTGAGCCATAGGTGCCGAGCCTAATTTTTTAATTTTTATTTAGCTTTTGGCTCCACACCCGTGCCTAAGTGGTTAGGGCGCCAGTCATATTCACTGGGGCTGGCAGGTTTGAACCCCCCCCAGGCCTGCTAAACAACAATGACAACTACAAAAAAATAGCTGGGCGTTGTGGCGGGCACCTGTAGTCCCTGGTACTTGGGAGGCTAAGGGAAAAGAATTGTTTAAGCCTTAGATTTCGAGGTTGCTGTGAGGTACGACGCCAGGCACTCTACAGAGGGTGAAATAGTGAGACTATTTTAAAAAAAAA